>CM042836.1:3137187-3191786 GCA_023653725.1 Bungarus multicinctus
TACGATTTATATGGACTGTTTCCTAGTATGATTTGATTGTTGATTGTACCCTTTGACTATCATTAAGTGTTGCACCTGATGATTCTTGATTCTTAACGAATGTATCTTTTCTTTATGTACTGAGAGTATTTACACCAACACAAATTCCTTGTGTGTTCAATCACATTTGGCCAATAAAGAATTCTCTATTCTATTCTATTCATATTTCAAATTGTTGTACCATCAGGGAGACGTTACAGGTGTCTTAAAATGAGGACTAATAGACTGAGAAACAGTTTCTTTTCCAAGGCAATATTTGTCTTGAATCAAACAGTGCATTTGTGATCTAGTCCTATGTATAAAGTGGCATTTTTAAACTATCTAACTTAATATGTTTTAAATAGGTTTTAGACTAGGTTTTTAATTATTATTATTATTATTACTTTAATTATTTTACTTTTTAAATACTGTGCAGTGTGATTGTGATGCGGTGTTTGGGGCACTGTGCTGGAGTAGCTTTCAAATTTCATTGTATTTTGAATGCAGTGACAATAAAGGTATTCTATTCCATTCTATTCTATATTCTATTCTATTTTATTCTTTTCTATATTCTATTCTATTCTTTTCTATATTCTATTCCATTCTATTTTTTCCTTTCTCTATTCTATTCTATATTCTATATTCTATTCTATTCTATTTTTTCCTTTCTCTATTCTATTCTTTTCTATATTCTATTCCATACTTTTCTATATTCTATTCTATTTTTTCCTTTCTCTATTCTATTCTATTCTATTCTATTCTATTCTATTCTATTCTATTCTATTCTATTCTATATTCTATTCTATTCTATTCTATTCTATTCTATTCTTTTCTATATTCTATTCCATTCTATTTTTTCCTTTCTCTATTCTATTCTATATTCTATATTCTATTCTATTCTATTTTTTCCTTTCTCTATTCTATTCTTTTCTATATTCTATTCCATACTTTTCTATATTCTATTCTATTTTTTCCTTTCTCTATTCTATTCTATTCTATTCTATTCTATTCTATTCTATTCTATTCTATTCTATATTCTATTCTATTCTATTCTATTCTATATTCTATTCTATTCTATTCTATTCTATTTTTTCCTTTCTCTATTCTATTCTATTCTATTTTATTCTATTCTATTCTTTTCTATATTCTATTCTATCCCGGGCTCTTCCGGGTTCCGATGCACGCATGTGCACCGGCCAGGTGGTCTTCGCGCATGTGGAAGCTCCGGAAAGTGGGAGAGCAGCTCCCTGGCGCGCATGGTGGCATTGCCCCAGAAGTAAAAAATGTTGGAAAAAAATGAGCTTCTGCTTTTGATGCGTACGTGCGCACCAACCAGCTGGTCTTTGAGCATGCATCCGCGCCAGATACTGGAAGGCAAGGTGGCCGGTTCACAGGCACACGGTGGAAACCAGTGGAAGCTCAGCTTCCCGGCACGTGCATGCGCATCGGGAAACTGCTGTTCCGGTTTCCGGCGCTCCCTCGTCCTCATGCGCTCCATTGGCCAACACTGACCTATACAATACCTGCACATTTGGTCTGTCTTGCCTAAATAACAGATAACAGATAATCAGAGTTGGAAGGGACCTTGGAGGTCATCTAGTCCAACCCCCTGACCAAGCAGGAGACTCTACACCATTTCTGACCGAGGTCAGTCCAGTCTCTCCTTGAAAGCCTCCAGGGATGAAGCTCCTACTTCTGAAGGCAACTTCTGTTCCACAGGTTGATTGTTCTCACTGTCAGAAAGTTTCTCCTTGTTTCCAGGTTGAATCTCTCCTTGTTCAGTTTCCATCCATTATTCCTTGTCTGGCCTTCGGGTGCCTTGGAGAATAGTTTGACCCCCTCCTCCTCCTCTCTGGGGCAGACCTTCAAGTATTGGAAGATGCTCTCCTGTCTCCCCTGGTCCTTCTCTTCACTAGACTAGCCAAGCCCAGTTCCTGCAACCGTTCATTGTATATTTTAGCCTCTAGTCCCCTCATCCTTCTGGTTGCACTTCTCTGCACTTTTTCTAGAATCTCAACCTCTTTTTTATAGTGTGGTGACCAAAACTGGATGCAGTACTCTAGGTGTAGTCTTACTAAGGCTTTATAGAGGGGTATTAGTACCTCTCTTGATCTCGATTGTCTCCCTCTGTTAATACAATTTAGGATTGCATTAGCTTTTTTGGCTGCTGCTGCACACGGCTGGCTCCTATTTAGCTGGTTGTCCACTAAGACTCCAAGATCCTTCTCCTAGTTCCTGCTATTGAGCCTGGTTTCACCCAATCTATAGTTGTCCTTTGGGTTTTCCTTGCATAAGTGTAGGACTTTACTTTTCTCTGCATTGAATTTCATTTTGTTGGATAAGGCCCAGGGTTCTAGTGTGTCAAGATCCATCTGGATCTTCAGCCTATCTTCTTGGCTGTTAGCTATTCCTGCCAGCTTAGTAAATTACTAAATGTAGAACCTTAACATTTTTCACCATTGAATTTCATTTTGTTGGCATCCTTGGTGACAAGTTCCTTCTTGCAACCACCCAGCGTGCAGGAAAAATACATCTCCCACGATCCATCACAGCAGCTTCATCAATGTCATCTTTTCTTTTTCCAGGTCCCGCCCCGTCCGCTAAGCGCACAGGGATCCCCGCCCCGCGGGAACTGCCGAGCGCCGTGGCCCGAGAAAAGGCGGTCCTGAGACCCCGGAAAGCTCAGCCCAGCCCGACGTCTTCTGGGGCGCCCACTCCCACTAAGCATTCGCGGCCATCCCTCAAGCCCAAGAATGAGGTGGAGGTCAGCGACAAGGCGGGCCTGGCGTCCCAGGTCAAGGAGCTGCTGGCCGAGGCCAAGACGAAAGACTCGGAGATCACCAAACTCCGTAACGAGCTGAAGAAGCACCAAGGCAAGGAGTTGGCCAACGACCCCAGCTCGGCGGGCACGCCGGTGGACGGCCTTCCAACCGAGGTGGAGTCCATCATCCAGGCCCTCCAGGAGAAGAACAAGACCTTTCAGAGGGAACTTCTTCACCTGGGAGAGGAGAACCGACACTTGAAGGAGAAGCTAAACCAACAAGAACATTCGCCCCTCTCAGACACCAGCGGCAGCCTGCCCACCCCGACCACGCAGGAGTCCAGTTTTGGCAGCCCGACTCAGCCGTCCCTTTGCAGCAACCCCACCAGCGGCAGCCTCTGCGTCAACGGCCCTCCACTCCGTAACTCGGGCTCGTCCAGCAGCGACGTGACCAAAGCGTCGTTGTCCCCGGACGCCTCGGATTTCGAGCACATCACGGATGTCCCTTCCAGGCCTCCGTCCTCCGGCAGCAACGTCTTCAAGACCTCGGGATGCTCTACCTCGGGCAGCTCTCCCAACAACGCCAGCGACCTCTCGGTGGCCTCGCTCACCGAGCGGATCCAGCGGATGGAGGAGAACCACCACTGCACGGCGGAGGAGCTGCAGGCCACCCTGCAGGAGCTCTCCGACCAGCAGCAGGTGGTCCAGGAGTTGACGGCGGAGAACGAGAAGCTGGCCGAGGAGAAGGCCATGCTGGAGAGGTCCTTCTGCCAGCACCGGGAGCGAGCCGAGCAGCTGAGCCAAGAGAACGAGAAACTGACCGCCCTCCTGCAGGATCGGCCCAAGACGGATGAAAGCAAAGCCAAGGTACACGAGTTGGAGCTGCGGTGCGCCGAGCTGCAGGAGAAGGCCCAGTTTGAGCGCGAGAAGATGCTCAACATCCAGCAGCAGCTGACCAGCAGTTTGAGGAGCCTGGAGAGGGAACATCAAGAGGCCCAAGCGGCGGTCAAGAATCTGGGCGAGGAAGCCAAGCGGCTGGGCAGCCACTTGGAGACGGAGCGGCTGAACAACGGCGCCTTGGCGAGGACCTTAGAAGACTGCAAGGTCCACCTGGAAGGGTTGAAAATCGAGAGCGAGTCGCTGCGGTCCCAGCTGGACAGCGAGAAGCGGAAATCGGCCGCCATGGACGCCATGGAGCAGGTGGCTGGCCGCTCGGATGCGCACGAGGTGCTGCGCGGGATCCGAGCCGAGCGAGACCAGTTGGAACGATCCTGTACGGAGCTGAGGCAGGAGCTGCTGAAGGCCCACAGCGAGGTGAAGACTCTGCAAGGGCAGCTGGCCAAGGTAAGGGCGTTTGGGGGGAGCCTCCAGAGGCAGCGACAGTATACCTGAAAAGGTCACGGCAGGGGGAAAAAAAAGGGGTCGTTCTTGGGGACTCCCGGGATGGCGGGCGTGACGTTCGAGACATGTCGCACGTTTGAGCCGATCCCGCGGGGGGCGCTAGGCAGCTACCATACAGCTATTTCTATTGCTATGCGAGAAAACTCCCAGAATTCCCCAGCGTCATGCTTTCAACTTCAACTCCCAGAATTCCCTAGCCTTTCCCCCTAATCACGTGACCGAACTCATTTGCAAGTTATGGGCCTACATTTGACGGCGGTTTTGCCAAAAAAACCAACAACACAGCATTTACTTCTGTTTTTCAGCGAAATCAGCCCTCAACAAATCATGGGTCCAATGTAATGACTCCACCCTCAGCCAGGAAAAAAAAAAAGATTGCGAAATCAGCTTCGTTATGTGACCGACCCGTTTTAAAACTATCATGACTTACGACCGTGATAGACAGGCTCCAATGCGGTCGTAACCCAAGGACAACCTACGAAGAATCTGCCTGATTTTGGGAAGAGCGGTCCCTAATTTTAGCGCAGGGGGTCTCCAAACATGGCCCCCTTTAAGACGGGGGTGGACTTCAATTCCCAGAATTCCCCAGCCAGCTGGCTGGGGAATTCTGGGAATTGAAGTCCACCCCCTTTCTTAAAGGGGGCCATGTTTGCAAACGTTTTGCCTGGTTTGGCCAAATCTTGAACTTGTAACCCAATAAATCTTTTGGTGTACTTGGAAGCGAATCGGCTCAGGGAGTGGCCTCTAACCAGCCAGGTATCCTGCACCTCCTGGGAAGGAGGGTGTGTGTTTTGTTGTGTTGTCCGATCTCACAACTGGATTGGAAGCTTTCAAAAAAGAATGACAGGGGGACTGTTGTTGGTTAACCGCTGAGGTTTAGAATGGATTTTTCCCTCTTGTGTCTGACTTGGGGTATTTAGATTCTTGCTGTGCCTTGTTTTTCTTTTGTCTTTTAAGTTATCCATTCATCTATCGTCATCTCTCTCCACCTATCATCTAGCTGTCATTTAACTGTCACCTACTTATTATTTTTCTCTTTCTCTCTTTCTCTATATTATCTGTCTATCTATCTGTCTGTCTCTGTCTCTATGATCTATTTCTGTCTCTCTGTCTGTCTTTATTATCGGTCTCTCTCTTTATCTACCTATCTATCCTTCCATTCATCCATCATCTCTGTCTCTATGATCTGTCTGTCTCTCTGTCGGTTTCTATGATCTATCTGTCTCTGTCTTTATTATCTATTTACTGTATCTCTATCATCTCTGTCTCTATAATCTATGTCTGTCTCTGTTATCTCTCTCTGTCTCTATTATCTATCTATATCTATCTCTATAATCTGTCTCTATGATCTATCTCTGTCTTATCTATATATTATCTATCTATATCTCTCTCTATCTCTCTATCATGTCTAACTATCTGTCTTTTTATCTATCTATCTATCTATCTATCTATCTATCTATCTATCTCTATCTATCTATCTATTTAACTATCTAATCTATCTATCTATCTATCTATCTATCTATCTATCTATCTATCTATCTATCTGTCTGTCTGTCTGTCTGTCTGTCTGTCTGTCTGTCTGTCTGTCTATCTATCTATCTATCTATCTATCTATCTGTCATCTGTCTCCATGGTCTATGTCTCTCTCTCTCTGTCTCTATTATCTCTCTCTGTCTCTACTTATCTCTAACTCTATGATCTATCTGTCTGTCTCTCTTATCTATCATCTCTCTATATCTATCATCACTCTCTATAATCTGTCTCTATGATCTATGTCTGTCTCTCTTATCTATCTATCTATCTATCTATCTATCTATCTATCTATCTATCTATCTATCTATCAATCATCTGTCTCTATGGTCTATGTTTCTCTCTCTGTCTCTATTATCTCTCTCTCTGTCTCTACTTATCTATCTCTATGATCTATCTGTCTGTCTCTCTTATCTATCATCTCTCTATATCTATCATCACTCTCTATAATCTGTCTCTATGATCTTCTGTCTCTCCTATCTATCTATCTATCTATCTATCTATCTATCTATCTATCTATCTATCTATCTATCATCTCTATATCAATCTATCATTTATCTATCTCTGTCTATATCTATCATTATCTCTATCATCTATCTATCTCATTTAATCACAACCCATCTCCCTTGCAGAGGGAATCTGGGTGGTGTACAATAATATATTAAAAGCCTAAACAATAGCATATAATTTTTTTTTTAAAAAAAATGGAAGATATAGAGAAGCCCAGAACAATTGAATGTGTGGTTCTTGACTTACAGCCAGAATTGAACCCAAAATTTCCATTGCAAAGCAAGACAGTTGTTTCTCCCTCCGGCCTTTTTTTACGACCTGTCTTGGCACAGTTGTTAAGTGAATCACTGCAGTCGTTAAGCTAGCAACACGGTTGTTAAGTGACTCTGGAATCCCCATTCACTTTGCTGGGCGGATGGGAACCATATCACCCCAGCCCACTGCAGCTGTCATCAATACAAGTCAGTGGCCAAGCATCTGAATTTTTTTGACCATGGGGATAAGCGGCCGTAAGTGTGAAAAACGGCCGCTTCTTCCAGTGCCGTTGTAACGTCAAGTGCTGTCGTATCTTCAAACGGTCACTAAATGAACTGTTATAAGTCGAGGATTGCCTGTACATGCCCAGCACCTGAATCACAGTCATGTGACATGGTGTTCTGGCCAAGGCTTCCTGAGACTGTAATTAAGTTTAGTGCAAACAACCCTCATTTTATTTCAATGGCTGGGAATTATGTTCATTCCCAGCCGGTAATAAGTCCTAAACAGTTCCTCAAGATAAGCACCCACCTTTCTCTCCTTTGAATTGCTGCCATCAACTAAAGTGCCAAATTAAATGTAAAAAACCAAACAGAGCACAAATTCAACACAGAGCTTCATATTCCAAACCAGGGTGGATTTGATTTAAATCGAGTCGATTTAAATCATGATTTAAATCCCTAGTAAAGAGGCTTGATTTAAATCAACTCGATTTAAATCGTATTTTTTTAAAGATCAACTGTCACCTCAGCTGTGAAATTGTGCGAATGCATCAATGCAAGTGCATGTTATCTCAGCTTGCAGAGCTTGGATTCGTTGAAGGAGTTTACCAAAAATGTAAATAATGCAGAATATACAGCCTCATGCTACATAACCAAGCTCCATTTCATGCTGAATAACCTAAATTATTAATGTATCTTAAATAGAACACTATCTTTAGATTGATTTTATTCCAAAGGCATTTTATTAAAATAAATTTGATAAAAATAAAAAAAAAATCCAATTTAAATTTTAAAAAAATCTGATGTTTTTGATTTTGCAAAAAAAATCATTGATTTTAGAACAATAGGATTAAGGTCTTTTTCTCAACTCTGTTCATTTTATTTATTTATTTATTTATTTATTTATTATATTCTCCCGAAGGACTCAGGGCGGTACACAGCCAACCATAAAACTTTATTACAATTACAAAAGTTAAAAAGAATTAAATATTTTAGGCTGTCTAAAATTATACCCTCCCCCAATAAGTTATTAAAACCCAAATTTTAAAATCCCGATTTAAAACACATATACTAAATTAAAAATCCCATTTCAGCCTAGGCCGGCCTGCTTGAAAATGTTATAACATGTTTGCTGTGAAGAAGAGGCATGTGATCTCTGCTGAGTCAAATTCAGTTTTGAGAACTGCAAAAGTAAACCGAGCATCTGTGATAATATCTTGTAGGCAAAGAAACTGCCCAAGAATCTTGCAAAAACCTCTGGAAGAGCATGACATTGTGAATGGATTAATGGAATTTATTTACCAAAAAAATTAAACATATACAGCCTTATTCTACATAATTAAAAAACTAATCTTTATTTCATAATGGAATAACCTTTGGATGGTAATATATTTTCCTCAAAAAAATCCGATTTAAATAAAAAAAATCTGATTTTTTTTATTTTTTTAAAAAAATCATTGATTTTTATCCACCCTGTTCCAAACTGAACAGAACAAAGTTGCTTCCTGCAAAGGCTCATGTCCATTTGCTCCTCCTTTTATGTCTTACGGGAGGGCTAATCGCCCCTTTTGTCTTAACTCTTCTTGCCTTCTGGCAGCTCTGTGCATTTGCACACTGGGAACAGGCTCCCTCTGTTCTTCTGCCTCACTGCCGCCAGATTCTGGAGGCTCTGGAGTCAGCACATAACTCTCAGATGCCCCTGGCCCCATCTTTGCGTCGGATGCAGGACCCTCGTCCAAGTCTCTCCAGACTCCTGGACTGGCCCATGGTCTTCCCCACTGTCCAATTCCGCTGCCGGCGAACCACAACCCATGGGGACAGTGGTGGGGACAATCATAACCGCAAGCGCCCGTCGCAATTCTTTAACGTTTCCCAGCCCTGTCGTAAATTTGGAAATTCGCTGAGCGAGCGTTCGTAAGTCGAGGACCATCCTTCCCGGTGGGGTGGCAGAGGGCTCCCAGGGTGCCGTTGTCCCCCTTTTCATGCCCGCTTTGTGCCCCCAGGTGGAGAAGGAAGGGGAGCAGCTGAAGGAGACCTGCGCGGAGCAGCTGAGCCAGACGGGACTGAGGCTGCAGGAGAAGAACGCGGAAAGCGACGTGGAGCTGAAGAACCTGAAGGAGGCCATCTTCGAGCTGGAGGACCAGGTGGAGCAGCACCGGGCGGTCAAGCTGCACGACGACCAGCTCATCGGAGACCTAGAGAGTAGGTAGCGGTTGGCTGGCTGGCCGGCCGGCTTGGAGCTGCACTCCAGGGGGCTCAGACGGGGCTAGCGGGAGCTTGCAACACACATACACACACACACACAAACACGCACACACACAAAGAATACCTACCTGTATTGTGTTCCCTGCAGCCCTGCGTGGTAGGATGGGAGAAAGGGAGTAGCTGGGTTAAGACCGGCCCTTGTGACCCTGTGCAAGTTTTTCCTTCCTTCTTTCTTTCTTTCTTTCTTTCTTTCTTTCTTTCTTTCTTTCTTTCCTTCCTTCCTTCCTTCCTTCCTTCCTTCCTTCCTTCCTTCCTTCCTTCCTTCCTTCCTTCCTTCCTTCTTTCTTTCTTTCTTTCTTTCCTTCCTTCCTTCCTTCCTTCCTTCCTTCCTTCCTTCCTTCCTTCCTTCTTTCTTTCTTTCTTTCTTTCTTTCTTTCTTTCTTTCTTTCTTTCTTTCTTTCTTTCTTTTTTTCTTTCTTTCTTTCTTTCTTTCTTTCTTTCTTTCTTCCTTCCTTCCTTCCTTTCTTTCTTTCTTTCTTTCTTCCTTTCCTTTTCAGGCTTTCTCTTTCTGTCTCTATCTCTTTTTCTTTTCCTCCCTTCCTTCCTTCCCTCCCTCCCTCCTTCCTTTTCTTTCTTTTAGTCCTTTCTTTCTTTCTTTCTTTCTCTCTTTTTCTTTTCTTTTCCCTCCTTTCTTTCAATCTTTCTCTTTGTCTCTCTCTCTTTCTCTTCCAATCCTTCCTTCATTTCTTCCTTTTCTTTCTCTTTTAGTCTCTTTTTTCTTTCTTTCTTTCTGTCTTTCTTTCTTTGTCTTTCAATCTTTTTTTAAAAATAAACTTTATTGATTTTACAATTAAAATAAACAAGCAACACAAACACAAATATGAAAGAAGAGAAAAGAAACAGAAAAAAAGGAAAAGAGGTAGAAAGTCAGAAATAGATTAAAAACAATACCGTCACTGACAGTTTGTAGGTCATCTATATCCTTATTTTATGCCATATTTACAATTAATCCTTAATGCGAGCATATAATTACTACCGTACTACAATTATAACTTCTCCTCTTTTACAGTGTTATATGCAGCCCATCTTTGATCTAACCATTCACAGCAGCAGTTCCAACTCTCATCATACATTGATGTTTCCTTATTTTTTAGTGCTAGGGTTAATTTATCCATCTCTGCACGGCTTAATATTTTTTTAATGATCATTTCCTCTGGGGAAATATGAGGTTGTTTCCAATATTGTGCAAAGGCCCATCTGGCTGCCGTCATTATGTGTAATATTATATACTTTACTTTTTTGGGGGGGGGGGAATTGTTTATTGGAGATCCCCAATAGGAAGAATTCCGGTTTGAGTTCAATCTGTTCTTTCGTCACTTCCTCCAATCATTTTTTTAATTTAACAATTTTATCCAATTGCTGAGGTTTATTATAAATTCCAAATTCTTTCTTATCCTGTCTGTATCTGTTTTGAACTTGTAAGTATGCCCAACAGTCAATTTGAAGTCCTTGATCTTGGAGATCTTGCCATAATTTCTGGTTTCCTTGCGTATCCAATAGGTCCTTATATTTAACCATCTTAGTAATATCCAAATTTTTATTTATTTATTTATTTGACAATTGCTTATAAGATAATAGGTATAAGTAAAAACATAGTTATGAATACAAGGATACATATAAGAAAAATAAAAAAGAAACAATAGGACAGGGACGGTAGGCACTTTGGTGCGCTTATGCACGCCCCCTACAGACCTCTTAGGAAAGGGGTGAGGAGGTCAATAGTAGACAGTCTAAGGTTAAAGTTTTTGGGGTTTGGGGAAGAAACCACAGAGTCAGGTAGAGTATTCCAGACATTGACCACCCTGTGGCTGAAGTCGTATTTCCTGCAATCAAGTTTGGAGCCGTTAACCTTGAGTTTGTATCTATTGTGTGCTCTTGAATTTTTATTTATTTATTTATTTATTTATTTATTTATTTATTTATTTATTTATTTATTAATTTATTTATTTATTTATGTCAATCGCTTACAAGATAATAGGTATAAGTAAAAACACAGTTATGAATACATATTATGTTTTATTTTTACATAACATATTAGTTTTATTTTTTCACATATTTATTGTTTTAACTGTACGGCTGTGCACCGCTCCGAGTCCTTTGGGAGAGGAGTGGTATATAAATAAATATATATATATTATTATTATTATTATTATATAAGAAATATAAAATATAAAAGAAACAATAGGACAGGGACGGTAGGCACGTTGATGCGCTCATGCATGCCCCCTACAGACCTCTTAGGAAAATGGTGAGGAGGTCAATAGTAGTTGAAATCCAGATCTGGTTCTTTAAGTAATGTTTATCCTTATTTTCTTTCAATTAGTCAAAAGAGCATCTCTAATTAGGTCCTTTCAGTCTTTGTCTCTTCTTTCTTCCTTCCTTCCTTCCTTCCTTCCTTCCTTCCTTCCTTCCTTCCTTCCTTCCTTCCTTCCTTCCTTCCTTCCTTCCTTCCTTCCTTCCTTCCTTCCTTCCTTCCTTCCTTCCTTCCTTCCTTTCTTTCTTTCTTTCTTTCTTTCTTTCTTTCTTTCCTTCTTTCCCTCACTTTTTTTTCTCTCTCTGTTTTTCTCCTGTTTGTTAAAGCAAATCATCATATGAGCGCCCCGATTTTACGAACCTTTTTGCGGTGGTCATTAAGCGGATCACCGTGGTTATTAAACGATTACGATAATAATGATTCTCATAAGGATAATCACACTCGTTAAGCAAAGCCATTGTTTGCATTTTTTGCCAAAAGCCAGAAGTAAAGCCAGGTGTTTGAAAAAACTGTAAAACTGTCCTCACAGCTAGTTCAAAGTTGCCCATTTAGAAAACAGACCCCTCAAAAGATACTCAAGACCCGGGTTCAAATTCTGACAGCCATTCCCCACTCCCCCCATAGCCATAGGTGACCTCATTTCAGGTGCTCCATAACCAGGTTGCATTTATGTCCTCCAGTCGGGGGGGCCACGTGTGATGACCCAAAGGGGCGTGGCACAAAGGCAACACAATCAGATAATCAATAGGAGTCCCTTTATTATCTCCAACTTTGCCCCCAAGGTCCTGGTTATCTTCTGGGCTGGAGAAAAACTCTCTCAAAAACAGCCTTTGGCTGCAGAGAATCAAGTCCAAAACGTGATCAACAAAAACTGCAACTATAAGTCCAATCAAGGCAAGATGAGGAAATTAGTCCGGCAGGGCAGGAGCAAGAATTCCAGACGTGAAGGAACTGGTAGTAACTCAACACGGTTGGGAAGACGCCAGGAACGCAGATGACCAAAGTCAACCCAAGATAAACTCACCTTTGTTCCCAGCAGCTGCCGCACTCGCCTTGCGTCTCTTTTAAACTCTCTTCCAAGTGTAGCTAATGAAGGGAATCAGGGCCCTTTCCTCCCCCGCAGGCCATGCAACTCATGTTGCTCCCTTCTCCGTTCCTCCCTATGTGCCCTAGGATGAAGAGGGGCTGGGCCTGGGTCTTCCTCTGAACTCCCTCTCCCTTGTTCTACCTCTTCCCTGCTCTGCCCAGACGGCCTTTGCCCTTCCCCAGTTTCTTCCACAGCCAACGGGGGCCACACTCCCCTTCCCTGTGTCAGCTGTTTGGCTTCCTCCTCAAATTCAGACTCTGACAGGGGCATGACACCACAGTTTTGCTGAAAACCAGCATTTACTTCCAGTTTCCAGTGGAAAAACACTCATCCCAAACAATAGGTTTGCTTAATGACCTCTGCCAAAAGGTTATAGCATTGGGTGCGTTCAGGAGATGATCCATTTAAGGACCGACTTAGCTTGGAAGTGGGAGTTTTAGAGTAATTTTAGAATTTGGGGTTTTAAATTTTGGGATTTTAATATTCGGGGTTTTATTAATTTATTGGGGGTGGGTATAATTTTAATTTTTAAGGCAGCCTTAGGATGTTTAATCTTCTTTTAACTTTTATAATTGTAGAATGTTTTATGGTTGGCTGTGCATTGCCCTGAGTCCTTGGGAGAAGGGCGGTATATAAATGTGTTAATAAATAAATAAATGAATGAATGAATGAATGAATAAATAAATAAACAGCTCTCAGCTCCCTCTCGATGAGACAAGATCGCCACCTGCTGGCAGATGTTGGGCACGTTCAGGGAGACAAAATCATTGATTTAGGAGTGGAATATAACATTTCATTATTTTGCAGGATCCAAAACATCCCTTTGGATCCTGCAAAATGAACCTATTTTATTTTGCAAAAGGAATCGATTTTATTTTGCAAAAAGAATTTTATTTTATTTTGCAAAATGAAGCAATATTATTTTGCAAAAGAAATGAATTTTATTTTGCAAAGGAAAGCAACTTTAATTTGCAAAAGAAATCAATTTTATTTTTCAAAATGAATCGAATTTTATTTTGCAAAAGAAATGAATTTTATTTTGCAAAAGGAATCAGTTTTATTTTGCAAAAGAAAGAAAGTTGATTTTGCAAAAGATTTCAATTTTATTTTGCAAAAGAAATGAATTTTATTTTGCAAAAGGAATCAGTATTATTTTGCAATAGGAATCTGTTTTATTTTGCAAAATAAGCTTTATTTTGCAAAAGAAATCAACTATTTTGCAAAAGAAATCAATTTTATTTTGCAAAATGAATCAGCTTTATTTTTGTAAAATGAATCAATTTTATTTTGCAAAATAAACGAATTTTATTTTGCAAAAGGAATTGGTTTTATTTTGCAAAAGAAATCTTATTTTGCAGAATAAACTTTATATTGCAAAAGAAATCAACTTTATTTTGCAAAAGAAATCTTTTATTTTGCAGAGTAAACTTTATTTTGCAAAAGGAATCAACTTTATTTTGCAAAAGAAGTCCATTTATTTTGGTCAAGAACAGATGGTTCATCCACAAAAGGGCATTAAATTCTAGCAGAGTTGAAAGGGACCTCAGAGGTCTTCTAGTCCAACCCTCTGCTCAGGCAGGGGATCCAATATCATGCCAGATAGGTGGCAGTCCAGTCTCTTAAAAACCTCCAGGGATGAAGCACCCACAACTTCTAGTGGCAAGCAGTTCCACTGGTTAATTCTTCTCACTGTTAGGAAGTTCCTCCTTAATTCCAGGTTGCTTTTCTCCTTGATGAGTTTCAAAATCCCTTTTTTTCCCCAGATAACCTCCTCAAATTGGAAGATCAGAAGTTGGAACTGGAGAGACAGCTGAAGATGCTGAATAAGCAAATTAAGGTGAGGTTCCAATGGAAGAGAATATTTATAACTCAGGGTTGAACTGTGGGGTCCTTGGTACTCTCCAAGCTGGGTGGTTTTCTTGCAGACATTTCGTTACCCAAGTAGGTAACATCATCAGGGCTAGAAGGGAGTGTGGTTGGAGGAGGAGGAGGAGAGGAGGAGGAGGAGAGGAGGAGGAGGAGGAGAAGAATTGTGAGTCCTTTGTGCTCTCCAAGCTTGGTGGATTTCGTGCAGACGTTTCATTACCAAACTAGTTAACTTCATCAGTACAAGAAGCGAGTGAGGTTTGCGCTCTATTTACCATAGGTTGCCCTGTCAGTGTTGTGTAAGAGTGTTTCTGTCTTCTCAATAGGTCCTTGATTAGGCTGTTGTGTACTGTAGCTACACAACAGAGAGCAAACCACTACTCCCTTTTAACACTGATGATGTTACCTAGTTCGGTAATGCAACATCTGCACGAAAATCACCACGCTCAGAGAGCACCATAGTGAGCTTCTCTGTTGGGGTATCAACAGCAGCAGCTTGTGGGAAAGTGATCCCCCTTGATCAGAGATCTGCTGACAGAGAGGATTCCCCCACCCCTGAAGATCTCTCGGGCAGTATCAGCTGCACCCACCATCCTGACTTCTTTTGGTTCCTCATCCCACCTCAATTAGTGGAGGAGAGGCAAATATTTCTGGAAGTCAAACCCAAGCAATTAAGGAAAAAAGAAACAGGAAAAATATTAGTATGCCAAATAAAATCAAAAGTTTATCAAACTGGCTGCAGCCTGGGTTTTTTTCCAGACAGTCGGAGTGGACCAGACATTCCTGGGCATTTTATTTTATTTCAAATATTTGTATGGTTGCCCACCTCAACCAAAAGATCTCTGGGAAAATTACAAGACGGGCCAACAAAAAATAAAATAAAATGCAAAAGCAGAACATATAAGCCAAATGCCTGGCATTCAAAACAGTAACAATTGGTGATGGTGGTGATGATGATGATGATGATATACACTGCACTAAAGTTAAAAAAATGGAAAGGAAAAAAAAAGAAGATTAAATTAGAATATTTTTAACCTTGGAGTCTAAATCAATATTTCCCCAACCTGGACAACTTTTATTTTCTGGAAGAAGTAGAAGTCTGTTCCTCCTTACAGTTTCCAAAATTGAGAAACACTGTTGTAGATAAAGACATAGAAAACTTATAGCAAGGAATTATTTTTTAAATTAATTAAATTAATTAATTAATTGAATTTACACTTTTTAATTATGTCTTTATTGGTTTTTCATTAAGCATTTTTGGACTGCATGTATTTGAATTTTATATTTTTATTTGTGTCGGCTGATGGGCATGTTTAAAGTCAGTTCCTAATGGATGGATTTAATTCCCAGAATTCTTAGCAGTGGCAAAATGCTGGCTGGGGAATTCTGGGCATTGTACAGGTAAATCCTCCAGTTACAACTGTTCACTTAGCAACCGTTTGAAATTATAGCAGCACTGAAAAGTGACTTATGACCGTTTTCACACTTACAACCATTGCGGTATCCTCTTGGCCGCGTAATACATAGATGCTTGACCACTGACTCGCAGTTATGACGGTCGCAGCATCCCGGGGTAACGTAAATCCCTTTTGAGACCTTCTGACCAGCAAAATCCATGGGGAAGCTGGATTCGCTTAACAACTGGGTGACTGACTTAACAACTGTGGTGACTCGCTTAACAACGGTGGCAGGAAATGTCGCAAAACGGGGCAAATCTGGCTGCCCCACGGACGTTGCTTGTCAGGATGTCACAAAAGAGGATCGCATGACCCCGGGACCCCGTCATAAATGTGAGTCCGTTGTCAAGCATCCGAATGTAAATCACGTGGCCACAAGGATGCTGCAACCGTCATAAGTGTGAAAAACTGTTCTAAGTTACTTTTTTTCAGTGTCTTCAAACAGTCACTAAATGAACTCCCTGTACTTATGACGGTCGCAGTATCCCAGGGCTCACGCAATCCCCTTTTGCGACCTTCTGATAAGCAAAGTTTAATAGGGAAGCTAGGTTCGCTTAATGACCAGTTGACTCACTTAATGACTGCAGTGATTCACTTAACAGTGGCAAGGAAGGTCGTAAAACGGGGCAAAACTCACTTCACAAATGTCTCACTTAGCAACAGAAATTCCGATGAGCAAAGTCAATGAGGAAGGCAGAACTCAGTCATAAGTTGAGGACTACCTGTATTTATGATGATTGCCATGTCCCACGGTTACGTGATCCCCTTTTGCGACCTTCCGACAAGCAGGAAGTCAACGAGGAAGCTGGATTTGCTTAACAACTGGGTTACTGTCTTTAACCACTGCGGTGACTCACTTAACGGTGGCCGGAAAGGTCGTAAAATGGGGCCATGGTCAAATGAACCAAACGTCTCGCTTAGCGATGGAAATGTGGGGCTCCGTCCAGCGTGGCCATAAGTCGAGGACTGCCCGTATCCCCTTTCCCGTTCCTGCTAGCCCACCCAGGTTACTGACTTCAGCAACTGTCGTGACTCGCTTAACAACGGTGGCCGGAAAGGTCGTTAAAGGCAGCAAAGCGTCAAAACGAACCGAATCTCTCGCTTAGCGACGGAAATGTGGGGCTCCGTCCAGTGTGGTCGTAAGTTCGAGGACTGCCTGTATCCCCTTTGCCGGGGTCGCTAGCCAATCCTGACCCTCTCTCCCCTCGCTCTGCCGCCCCCTAGGAGGAGACGGAGGAATGGCACCGCTTCCAAGCAGACCTGCAGACCGCCGTGGTGGTGGCCAACGACATCAAATGCGAGGTGCAGCAAGAGCTGCGCGCCGTGAAACGGCGCCTCCTGGAGGAGGAGGAGAAAACGGCACGGTTGCAGAAGGAACTGGAGGAAGTTCAAGGAGAAAGCAGCCGGTGAGGGGGCTGCGGGGTGGGGTGGGAGGGGGGGTCGGGGCGATGGGGAAGGAAGGAAGGGGTCCTAAAAATAAAAGCAGCCCTTACCCACCCTGGAAATTTGGGTCGGGGGAGCCTTTCCCTCTCCCCAGCCTTGGGCAGCTACTCCGCATCACATTTGCTCTCTCTCTCTCTCTCTATCGCAGACTTTGTCGAAAGGCGCTGTTGTAATTTATGTGCAAAAAGAGCGTGTTTGTTACACACTGTTTGTACTGTGCTGCACAGTGGGCAGAAACGCTTTTGGTTGATTGGTTGGTTATATATTGATTTTTGTATTCATTTCTTTCTTTCATCCATTTATTCATTCATTCATTTACTAATCATTCATTTGTTTCATTTATTTGCTCATTCGTTTATTTATTCCTTTATTTACTCATTCATTCATTTGTTCATTTATTCATTCATTCATTTATTCATTTGTTTACTCATTCATTCATTGTTTCATTTATTTACTCATTCCTTCATTTCATTTATTTACTCATTCCTTCCTTCCTTCATTTATCCATTCATTTATTGGTTTCATTTATTTACTCATTCATTTATTTACTCATTCATTCATTCATTCATTTATTATTCATTCATTTGTTTCAATTTATATGAATAAATGAATGAATGAGTAAATAAATGAATTTTACTCATTCATTCACTTATTCATTGGTTTATTTACACATTCACTTATCCATTCATTTATTTACTCATTCATTCATTTATTTACTCATTCATTCATTTATTTGTTTCACTTATTTATATGAATAAATGAATGAATGAGTAAATAAATGAATTTTACTCATTCATTCACTTATTCATTCATTTACACATTCATTCATTTATCCATTCATTCATTTATTCATTCCTTTGTTTCACTTATTTATATGAATAAATGAATGAATGAATGAGTAAATAAATGAATTTTACTCATTCATTCACTTATTCATTCATTCATTTATACATTCATTCATTTATTTACTCATTCATTCATTTGTTTCACTTATTTATATGAATAAATGAATGAATCAGTAAATAAAGGAATTTTACTCATTCATTCACTTATTGATTCATTTATTTATATATTCATTCATTTATCCATTCATTTATTCATTATTTAATTTACTCATTCATTCATTTATTTGTTTCACTTATTTATATGAATAAATGAATGAATGAGTAAATAAAGGAATTTTACTCATTCATTCACTTATTCATTCATTTATTTATACATTCATTCATTTATTCATTCATTTATTTATTTACTCATTCATTCGTTTATTCATTCATTTATTTATTTTATTTATTTGTAAAATTTATTAACTGCCCATCTTGCTACCTGGTTCCTTCTGTTCAGCACTGGTCAGAATGTACCCAGAATGTGGTGATGTTTTCTCAGCCGCTTGGCTTTTGTAGATTAGATTAGAATGAGAGTGTTGGAAGGGTCCTCAGAGGTCTTCTAGTCCAACCCCTTCCTCAAGCAAGAGACAGACCCTACGCCCCCAACTTTTACCCCTTGGCAGCCTGGTGTGGGGAGGGGAGAACGGGGCCATCGCACACGCCCCTTGCTTTCAAACAGGCCAAGACCCGGAGTGGGCTTGGGTTTGAAGACCCCTGCCCTACACCACTTCAGACAAATGGCAGTCCAGTCTCTTCTTGAAAACCTCCAGTGTTGGAGCATTCACGCCTTCTGGTGGCAAGTTGTTCCACGGGCTAATTGTCCTCATTGTTAGGAAATTTCCCCTTAATTCCAGCTTGCTTTTCTCTCCTTGATTAGTTTCCATCCGTTGTTTCTTGTCCTGCCTTCAGGGGCTTTGGAAAATAATCCTCCTCTTCCTCAAATATTGGAACATGGCCGTATCGCCGATGAATGGGAGGGGGTGCTCCATAGAACAAGCCATACGATGGGAGAGGAGGAGGAGGGCTGGAATGAAAAATTACGGGGAAATTTTTGGAGCTGATAGGTTGGAGAAGACCTGGCCGCTGCCTCCAAGTTGTAGAAGACCTTTGTAGAAGGTGGAGCAGATGTGTTGAGCGTTGTTCTGGAACACAAGAAAGGGTGTTTAAGTCACCAGGAAGATGGTGGGTTGGTGGGTGGAGGGATGGATGGATGGAGAGATGAATGGATAGTTGGAGGGAGGGAGGGAAGAATGGAGACTTAAACAGATAAAAAGGATGAATGGAGAGATGGAGGGACAGACCAATGGATTAATGGACAGGAAGAGGGATGGAGGGAGGCTTGGGCAGGTAAGAAGGATGGATGGAGAATTGGAGGGATGGAGAGATGAAGGGATAGGAGGACAGACGGATGGATGAATGGATAGAGGGATGGATGGACAGATGGAGGCTTGGACAGATAAAGAGGATGGATGAAGTGTTTGAGGGATGGATAGATGAAGGCTAGAGGGACAGACAGGTGGCTGGAGAGACGGATGGAGGCTTGGACAGATAAAAGAATAGATAGAGAGTTGGAGAGATGGAGGGATAGAAGGACAGACAAATGGATGAATGGACAGTCAGAGGGATGGAGGGAGGCTTGGGCAGATAAGAAGGATGGATGGAGAATTGGAGGGATGGAGAATTGGAGGGATGGAGAGATGGAGGGATAGGAGGACAGACGGATGGATGAATGGATAGAGGGGTGGAGGGATGGATGGACAGATAAAAAGGATGGATGGAGACTTGGAGGGATGGACAGATGGAGGCTAGAGGGACGGATGGATGGATGGATGGATGGATGGACGGAGGCTTAGACAGAGAAAAGAATGGATGGAGAGTTAGAGGGATAGAAGGACAGACGGATGGATGAATGGACAGTCAAAGGGATGGAGGTTTGGACAGATAAAGAGGATGGATGAAGTGTTTGAGGGATGGATAGATGAAGGCTAGAGGGACAGACAGATGGATGGAGAGACAGATGGAGACTTGGACAGATAAAAGAATAGATAGAGAGTTGGAGAGATGGAGGGATAGAAGGACAGACGGATGGATGAATGGACAGTCAGAGGGATGGACAGATAAAAAGGACGGATGATGTGTTGGAGGGGTGGATAGAGGGAAGGAGAAGGGATGGACAGATGAAGGGAGGGAGGGATGGAAAAGAAAGCCCCTTCCCAAAGGAGGGGAGGAACAGACCCTCTGATCCGTCGTATCTCCGAGAATGCGTGTTCTGTTTGGGAGCCCCGCTTGACCGGCCTGCCTCCGTCTGTCTGCTCAATTTTCCTCGCCTTTCCGTCTCTCTAGCTTTGGTGTCGTTTGGGTTGATTTAATATCGTGGAATTGTCGCCGTCGTTATCCGGGACGGGTCCCCTCAAAAGGCCTGGAGATTTCGGGGTTCGGTTTCGTTTTTAAACAGAGAGAGGCCCGTCCTGTGAGCCTCAGTAAAGAGGGACATCCCTACAACTCTGCTTCCCGGTCTCTTTTTGGGACGGTCCTCGACTTACGACAGTTCGTTTAGCGACTGCTCAAAGTTACGACGGCACTGGAAACAGTGAGTTATGACCATTTCCCCCCCCCCCCACAATTACGACCTTTGCAGCATCTCCAACATGATTGCGATCAAAATTCAGGTGCTCGGCAACTGACTCGTATTTACGACGGTCGCAGCATCCCCGGGGGGGGGGTGATCCCCTTTTGCGACCTGCTGACCAGCAACTGTCAAGGGGGAAGCCAGATTCGCTTAAAGACCGTGTGACTCACTTAACCCCTGTGGCGATTCACTTAACAACGGTGGCCAGAAAAGTCGTAAAATGGGGCAAAACTCACTTAACAAACGTCTCCACTCACTTAGCCACCTGAATTTTGGGCTTCATTGGTAGGAGGGTCTTAAGTTGAGGATTATCTGTAAGTTCTACTTTCAGGGACTTAAAACATGAAAAGGTTTGTAAAAATTTCCCCTTTGCAACTCGCTGGAAACAACTTGAATGCTTTTCAAGCCTGCGTCGGTGGAATTTGAACACAGGACGGATAACAGATAATCAGTGTTGGAAGGGACCTTAGACGTCATCTAGTCCAACCCCCCGCCCAAGCAGGAGACCATACACCATTTTTGATAGATGGCAGTCCAATCTCTTCTTGAAAGTCTCAAGGGATGAAGCTCCCACAACTTCCGAGGGCAACTTCTGTTCCATGGGTTGATGGTTCTCACTGTCAGAAAGTTTCTCCTTATTTTCAGGTTGAACTTCTCCTTGTTCAGTTTCCATCCATTCTTCCTTGTCTGGCCTTCAGGTGCCTTGGAAAATAGCTTGACCCCTTCCTCCTCTCTGGGGCAGCCCTCAAATATTGGAAGGCTGCTCTCCTGTCTCCCCTGGTCCTTCTTTTCATTAGATTAGACATACCCAGTTCCAGCAACCGTTCATCGTATATTTTAGCCTCCAGTCCCCTCATCCTTCTGGTTGCTCTTCTCTGCACTTTTTCTAGAGTCTCAACCTCTTTTTTATAGTGTGGTGACCAAAACTGGATGCAGTACTCTAGGTGTGGCCTTACTAAGGCTTTATAGAGTGGTATTAGTACCTCCCTTGATCTCGATTGTATCCCTCTGTTAATACAACTTAGGATTGCATTAGCTTTTTTTGGCTGCTGCTGCACACGGCTGGCTCCTATTTAGCTGGTTGTCCACTAAGACTCCAAGATCCCTCTCCCAGTTCCTGCTATTAAGACTGGTTTCACCCAGTCTGTATGTGTACCTCTGGTTTTTCTTTTCTAAGTGTAGGACTTTCCTTTTCTCTACGTTGAATTTCATTGTGTTAGATACGGCCCAGGGTTCAAATCTGTCAAGATCCCTCTGGGTCTTCAGCCTTTCTTCTTGGGTGTTAGCTACCCGAAAGGAAACGACAGGCAATCCTTCAACTTTAACGACGGCAACCGGGATCGCAGAACGTCCGCTGTTAAGCAAAGCAGTTGTCACAGCGAGCCGGGCCCGATTTTACGACCTTTTTTGAAAGGAAGTGAATCGCGTCAGTCACAGAGTGAATCACATGGTCATTGAGCAAATCTAGCTTCCCCCCACCACCACACTGAACCTCCCGCCGGGAAGGTCTCAAATGACCCTGGGACGCTGCAACCGTGATCAATATGAGCCCGGATCCTTACGACGGTCGTAAGTGTGAGCACCGGTTATAAGTCCCTTTTTTTTTCCAGTGCCGTCGTAACTTCGAATGGCTGTTAAACGGACCATAGTAAGTGGAGGACTAGCTGCAATCCAAACTCACCGCCATCTTTATTATTAAAAGTCTGGATTGGAATAATTCCCTCCAGAAAACGATGGAAGTAATAAATGCGTTCAAGTTTGTACATTTTGGAAAAGACAAGAAAACGATGCGCGCAAATACTGTATATTCCTAAGTAAAAGCTCTCAGGTTACTTCCTGCCCTTCCGTTATTTGCAGAGAACAAGGGTCTTCTACAAGCAGAATAGAGCTGGAAGGGGCCTTAGAGGTCTTCTAGTCCAGCCCCCTGCTCAAACAGGAGACCCCATATCATTTCAGACAAGGGACTGTCCTGTTTCTTCTTAAAAAAAGCCTCCAGTGATGAAGCACCCACAATTTAACAAAACAACAGAGTTGGAAGGGAAAGTTCTTCCAAAATCAGTTTTGTTTTGCAAAATAAAATAAATTTATTTTGTTCACGCGCAAAGTGGCATCAGCTTCTAACAACGTTGGAAAGGGACCTTTGAGAGGTCTGCTAATCCAATCCCGTTGCCCAAGCAGGAGACCCTGTACCATTCCAAACAACTGACTGTCCAATTCTCTTCTTCAAAAACCTCCAGCGATGAAGGACCCACAGCTTCTGGTGGCAAGTAGTTCCGCTGGTTAATTGAGAGGAAGTTTCTCCTTAATTCCAGGCTGCTTCTCTCCTTGGTTAGTTTCCATCCGTTGTTCCTCATCTTGCCTACTGGTGCTTGGAAGAATAAGTTGACCCCCCTCCCCTCTTCTTTGGGGGCAGCCCCTCAAATACTCGAACACTGCTATCATGTCACACCCTAGTCCTTCTTTTCGGATGAACAGAGTTGGAAGGGACCTTGTAGATCATCTAGTCCAACCCCCCCCCCCCCCCGCCCAAGCAGAAGATCCCACCCCATTCCTGACAAATGGCAGTCCAGTCTCTTCTTGAAAGCCTCCAGTGATGAAGTCTATTTTCATGAGAATCAGACTCCCTCAGTTTCTCAGCCAACACGAGAGTCGGCATCCGGGCACCATGTCCGTCGCGAAGGAGAAGCCCCCATTGACCAAACGCATTCGCCCAGAACATTTTCCCGAGTTTTGGGGGAAACCTCCCTCTCTTATCATCTTCATTTCCACGACCCCATAATGATCCCTTGCAGGGCGGAGTCTGAGCAACGGAACAGAGTTAACAGAGAGAGTTTTACTGGCCGGATGCCCTTCTTGTCACCAGGGCGGAGTTTTGTTCAGCAGCTCTCTTCTCACGGTGCCCAGAGAGAGCAATATCTGCCTCTGCCCAGGATCGAACTCGCCACCCTCCCGATTGTGAGGCGAGAGCTCCGCCTCTAGGCCACCACCGCACTACTCCAAAGGACCTCCCTCCTCTATCCCCATGCCGATTCCATTCCGGTGAACCCACCCACCCACCCAATTCTTGCTTTTTTCCCCTCGCCGCAAACCCGCATCCATCAAGGCGCGAATCGGCTTCCGTTCCTGGAGCGCCCGGCGAGCTCGACTTGGCCCCCTGGTTTCCGAAGATCGTCCAAATCGAAGGTAAGAGATGGATCCAGCGGGCCCCCTCGGAGCCCGATAACAGACCCCCCCCTCCCCTCCCTTCTGCCCGACTAACTCTTCTTCCTCCTCCGCCCCTTAGCCGATGAATTTCTCCCCCACCCCGAAAGCCGCCGCGTCTCTTCTTCCCCCCACGGCGAGTAACCTCCCTTTCTCTCTTCTAGAGTTCCAAGTTATCGTGTTTGTGTTGCCTCCGTCCGTCTCGTCCGCTGCTCTGCTTCCTTTCCCCCCCCCCCACCATCCGTTGCCTGTGTGTGTTGCCGCTGTCCCATCTTGCAGACCTCTAAGGAGCTCCGCGCCCTCCCCGAAGGGGGCGCTGGTTTAACCGAGCCCCCCTCGCAAAGCTTTGTGCCGCTCCGTAGGGCTCGGACGTGGCCCTGAGCGCCTGGGCCCGGCTTTTGGGTAAGGATGCACATGGAGAGACGGGGGAATGGCCCAGGGGAGGGACATGGTATAAAGGCAGTCCTCGACTTACGACTGTTTACGACGACAGCATTTCCATTGCTAATCATCGGGGTGTATATCGGTCCGTGATGGCGAACCTATGGCAGGCATGCCGCAGGTGGCACGCGAGCCCCAGCCAAACATACCTGCACTGCGCATGCGCACGACTTCCAGTTGATTTTCGGCCCGTTGGAGGCTCTCGGGGGTCAATTATTATTATTATTATTAGTATTATTAGTATTATTCATTTATTTATTAAATTTTTATACTGCCCCCTCTCCCGCAATGGGACTCGGGGCGGTGTACAGCCAAGATAAAAAGCCACGCAATAACTAGAATTTTTTAAAAAAATTAAAAGAATTAAAGGCTGACAAAACAGTAAAAACACGGTAGAAAAGTTAAAATTATTAGAAAATTTAAAAAAAAAATATTTTTTTTTAAACCCTAATAATTGGTACTAGGCCAGACCGGCCTGTTGGAAGAGATGGGCTTGATGACCCTTTTAGGCAGGGGTGGGCTTCAAACAATTTAGCAACCGGTTCTCTGCCCCGTTGCTGGGTGGGCGTGGCCTAGTCAGCCTCCCGCACCACAGGGAGGGGGTATTTTCGCCCTTCTCGGGCTCCGGAGACTTTCCTTGAACCTCCAGGAGCGTGAAAATGACCTCCAACGGGCTCCGGAGGCTCCCTGGAGTCTGGAAACGGGCCTGTTTTGGCCTTCTAGAGCTGTGATGGTGAGCCTATGGCGCGCCATTTGTGCTGGCATGCGAGCCCCAGCGAAACCTACCCGTGTTGCGCATGGGCGCGCCTCCCGGCTGATGTTTTCCCCGTTTGAGGCTGTTTTTGCCCTCCCGGGGGCTCGATGGAAGCCTCTGCAACCTCGGGAGGCCGAAAAACGGGCCTTCCGGAAATACAGAAAGTGCCATAACGGGCCAGTTTTCAGCCTGCTGAGGCTCCAGAGGCTTCCTTGGAGCCTCCGGGAGGGCGAAAAAGGCGTCAAAACGGGCCGAAAATCAGCTGAGAGGCATGTGTGCATGCGCAGTGCAGATAAGGGGGGCGAGGGTGCTGTGTGCACATGCGCAGAGAGGGCGTGGCACATTGCATTGTGGGGGCCAGCACACCCGTGCATTAAAATGAAATTTTGTTGCATACCGCTCTCAAAGGGCCAAAGCCGAACAAAACAGGATAGAACAGAACAGAAATAATAGAAGAGAAATAATAGAATAGAATAGAACAAAAGTAATAGAACAGATCAGAATAGAATTGAAATAATAGAATAGAAAAAAATAGGAATAATATACAACAGAACAGAATAGAAATAATAGAATAGAACAGAATAGGAATAATAGAATAGAATGGAAATAAGAATAGAACAACAGAATTAAGAATAGAATGGAATAGAATAGAATAAGGAGTAGAATAATTATGTAATAGAATAGAACAGAATAGAATAGAATGGAAATAATAGAATAGAATGGAAATAAGAATAGAACAACAGAATTAAGAATAGAATGGACTAGAATAGAATAAGGAATAGAATAATTATGTAATACAATAGAATACAATAAAATAGAATAGAATAGAATAATAACTTTGTCACTTTGAACGTACACTAATTGGCACAGATTAAAATGAAATTTCATCTCCAAAGGTCACCGCCTCCAACATACACTACATAACCATGACACACAAACAAACAAATAAATAAATACAAAATTATGCATAACTGTTGTAAGTCAAGGACTACCTGTACCCAGGGTCCCTTCCTAAGGCAGGGGGATATGATTCACTTTTACGACGTGCATCTAGAAATACAACCCTTTATCCTGGTTTGCCCCATTGATCAAATTCATCTTCGTTTCTCTCTCTTTCTCTTTCTCTCTCTCTTTCTTTCTTTCTCTTTCCCTTTTCTTGTAGATCTCAGATCCTGGTGAATTAATTCAGCCCAGGAGGAATATTTTGGCTCCATTAAAAACACCAGAAAGTCTTCTACCGGAGAAGAAATTTGGATTTGAGCAAGAAACATCTGGGCTCCCAAGAGAAGATTAAAAACTCAGAGGAAAAAAAAAAATCCTGATTTCTTTTTTCCAATGTCTTAATTGTGGTGGTGGTGGGGAAACTCATGCTCCCTTCCGAAAGATTTCTTGGAACTGGATGTTTTTAGGGAATTCAGGGAACTGGTTTCCGGTTTTATCTGAGCCAATGCTGGTCATTTGAGGGGTGGTATCTGTGATTTTTATAGGGGGGTGGGGTGGTAGTGGTGGTTTGCGTTCCGCCGTCTTAGCGTCTACTGGGAGACAAGTCGGGATTTAAAACTTTTGCTCTGGCTAGAACATCTCCCAAGGAACGAGGTGGTTATCTGAAATCTGCAGGCAGATTGAAAAGTGGGAAGAGATGGGGAGGGAGGGGTGGATGGGGGGGGAGGGGGGAGTCTGAGGTTAGGAGTGGCCGCTTGGGGGGGTTGGGGGGGTCAATGACCCTTTTAGGCAGGGGTGGGCTTCAAACAACTTAGCAACTGGTTCTTTGCCCCGTGGCTGGATGGGCGTGGCCTAGTTGACCTCTTGCACCGCGGGGCTTTTCTTGAGCCTCCGGGAGAACGAAAACAGCCTCCAGGGGCTCCGGAAACTCTCCGGAAACCAGAAACGGGCCTGTTTTGGCCTTCTATGGCATGCCATTGGTGCAGGCATGTGAGCCCCAACCAAACTTAACCTTCCCTGTGCGTGCGCGTGCCTCCCAGCTGATTTTCAGCCCATCTGAGAGCCGTTTTTGCTCTCCCGGAGGCTCGAGGGAAGCCTCTGAAGCCTTGGTAGGCCGAAAAACGGGCCTTCTGGAAATAGCGGAAGTGAGAAAACGGGCCTGTTTTTCGGCCTCCGAAAGCTTGCGAGAGACTTCCCTCGAACCTCTGGGAGGCCGAAAGAAGCCTCAAAACGGGCCGAAAACCAGCTGGGAGGCACACACACTCGCAGTGCGTTGTGCGCGCATGCGCGGGGGGGGTGGGGGCAGGGTGCGTTGAATTGTGGGTGCCGGCATGTGCATGCTCTCGGCACACCGCAACCAAAAGATTTGCCATCACTGTTCTAGAGCCTCCGGGAGGCCTGTTTTTCGACCTCTCCGAGCCCCCGCGCGCGCCCTGCACTTTCCTGGGATCCAAAACGGGCCACGTGGGGACTCTTGGGAGGGGCAGTGTGGGGTGGGCAGGGCCAACCAGTCGTTGCAACTACCCATTTGATGAAAATTCACATCCTGTTCGCTCGAACCGGTGCAAGCCAGTAGCTGCCCACTGCCCGCTTTCAAGAGTTCTGGGGGAAACGCTTTTTTTTGCATGAATTTTGATCCTTTTGCTGGATTTCTCTCCCGCGGGTCTTGGCTTAGTCCGGGGTTCCTCCGATTTGTGCAGCTTTTAAGAGGTCTGCGACTTCAACTCCCATCATTCCCCCACCTCCACAGGTTGCCAAGGTGGAGAAACACCACCACCCCAGCCCGCCATGTGATATGGGGACTTTGAAGCTTTAATGGGCCTTTCTGAAGGGCCCTCATGAATTTTTTTCCCTTTTTAGAGCGAGGGTAACCAAATCTGGATTGCCAAACTGAACATGGCCACCAGAGGGCAGCAAAAGATGCATCGAACGGTCCCTACTCTCTGCTCTCTGCTGGTCAACTCCGGTATTGCAGCTCAGATCTGGCGACCTTCTACATCTAGATCAGACATCCCCAACCTCTATGGCAGGGGTGTCAAACTGGATTTCTTCGAGAGCCAGATCAGTATCGGGCTGGGGTGGATAGAACACAGGATGGCACCCTGTTTTCATCTGGGTGGCCTCTTATAGCACTTTGCTAGCCAAAAGTGCTGTTTCCAAGGGAACAGAATTTGCCCTCAGAAGTTGTGGGAGTGTCATCACTGGAGACTGTCAAGAAGAGATTGGACTGCCATCTGTCAGAAATGGTGTAGGGTCTCCTGCTTGGGCAGGGTGGGGTTGGACTAGATGACCTACAAGGTCCCTTCCTATTCTATTCTATTCTATTCTATTCTATTCTATTCTATTGCTCTATTCTATTCTACATTCCAATATTCTGTTCTGTACTATTCTATGGCTATATTCTATTCTATTGCTATATTCTATTCTGTTCTATTGCTATATTCTATTCTATTCTTTTCTATTCTATTCTACATTCCAGTATTCTGTTCTGCTCTATTCTATTGCTCTATTCTATTCTATTGCTATATTCTATTCTGTATTCCAATATTCTGTTCTATTCTATTCTATTCTATTGCTATTTTCTATTCTGTTGCTATATTCTATTCTATTTTATTCTATTCTACATTCCAGTATTCTGTTCTGTTCTATTCTATTGCTATATTCTATTCCATTCTAATGCTGTATTCTATTCTATTCTATTCTATTCTATTCTATTCTATTCTATTGCTATATTCTATTCTATATTCCAATATTCTATTCTGTTCTATTCTATTGCTATATTCTGTTCTATTCTATATTCCAATATTCTTTTCTGTTCTATTCTATTCTATTGCTCTATTCTATTCTCTTTCCTTCTTTCTCTATTCTATTCTATTCTGTATTCCCGTGATGGCAAACCAATGGCACACGTGCCGGAAGTGGCACGCAGAGCTATCTTTGCTGGCACCTGAGCCGTCGTCCCAGCTCAGTCCCACTGCGCATGCCCACGCTTCTCCCGCCAGCCAGCTACTTTTCGGGTATCAGCCATGCATGCGTGGGGGGAGGAGTGCTTTTGGGAGATGTGCGCGCATGCGCAGGGGGGAGCACGGGAGGAGGGGTTACGCATGCATTGCATTATGGGTGCAGGCCTGCGCATACTTTCGGCATGCAACAACAAAAGGGTTAGCCATCTGTGGTGTAGGGTCTCCTTCTTGGGTGTGGGGGTTGGACTAGATGACCTACAAGGTCCCTTCCAACTCTGATTATCTGTAATTCTGTAAAACAGAGTGCAGGGGGTGGTGGGGGGTGGTGGCAGGCCCTATTTTGGCTTCCAGGGGCACCGTGGGCCAGTCCTTTGCTAGTTCGAGGCCAGTCCCGCCTGGTTTAAATCTGGGATAGATTTAAGCAGCCCCAGGGGCCTTGAGTTTGACACCCCTGCTCTCTGGCATTGCGCACTGGCAGCGGCGGCCACGGCGGGCAAACGGTGGGGAGGTCAGGGCCTGGTTTTTGCATGCGGCGCAAGCTAATCCTGGGCTCGCGCCAATTTAGCTTCACGCGCTCGTCTGCTGCTTGTGTAGCCCGGTTCTCGACAGGCCGTGGACCCCGGATCTAAAAACGGTCTGGTTGAACTTCGGTCCAGCTTCCCAAGTATGTTTTTAAATTGGTTTTAAGGTTGAGAAGCTCTGTCTCCTTGGCTGACCGCTGCCACGATCGTAAAAGAACAGCCCCCGAGTCCCTTTTTTTTTTGGGTGCCGTGGTAACGTTTACAGACACTAAACGCTCAGCTGCAAGTCGAGTTTCAGTGGAGCAGGCCTCGAGCAGGGGGTTGGATTAGATCAGTGGTCGCCAACCAGTGGGCCGGGGACCACGGTTGGTCCGTGAGAAAAGTTTGGTGGTCCGCCGTGAAATGTCCCCCTCAAAGCCATTAATCCAGGCTGTGCGGGAACACAAAGCTGTGCCACCTACATGGCCCGCGGGAACACAAGGCTTGCGTCGCTTGTATTGCGGACAACATGAGGTAGTGAGGGGAGGGGGGAAAGGGCGGAGGGGGGGGACAGCCAAAGTCTTTCTTTCTCTCCCCAAAACTCCTCCAGAAATGAGTCTTTGGGACCCTGCAAGGCTTCCTGCTCCAAGAGGCTGCGCCAGTGCGATAAGTCTCACAAAGACTTATTTCTGGCGGAGTTTGTGGGAGAGAAAGAAAGACTTCTGCTGTTTCTGCTGCTTTCCTTGCATGAAGCCAAAAGTCTCTCTCTCTCTCCCCCTGAGAACGGAGCTGAAAAGCAGGTTAGGAATGTGGCTGCCTTGGAGGGGGTGGGGATGTGTGAGGGACCTCTGTGTGTGTGTAATAGAGAGAGAGAGAGAGAGACTTCTGCGGCTGCTGCTGCTTTCCTTGCATGAAGCCAAAAGTCTCTCCCTCTCCCCCTGAGAGCGGAGCTGGAGACGGTATCCTGCGATCCCAAATAAAGAACGATCGATCAGTAGGAAAACGGGGTGGGGGGATTTTCCTGCACACTTTCAGGGGGGGGGGATTTTCCCAGGATCTCTGGTCCGCGGGATTTAAAAATAGGAGTTTAGTGGTCCCTGAGGTCCAAAAGGTTGGCGACCCCTGGACTAGATGGCCTCTTAAAGGCCCTTCCTATGGCCCACGCTCTGGCTGGCATCCGAAAAGCCCCTTTCTCGGAAGCACGGGCACCCCCAGTTAGCCGCTTCCGAACCCTAAAAAAGCCATCCCCCTTGGGAGTGGGCCATCCTTCCCCTCCCCTCTTCCTCTCGTCCCGGGCGTGGGAACCCAAATTCGGGACGCGTCGAGGAAAACATCCCCTTGGCACGGATGACTCGCCAAAGCTTGGGGGGGATGCCAACTGCCTTCCTGCCCAACGCTGGGCTGCAAGCCAGACAAACCTTGGCCGGAAAGGGGGTAGGTGGGACGTGCGTGGCAGGGCGAGGGTCCCCCATCTCTGCCCTCCGACAACCCTTGGAGCGAAGCAGAGCCCGGGACCGGATGTCTCCAAAGAGAACTCTTGCTACCTATTAATAGCCTCTCCGGAGTCTCACAGCTGTGAGACAAAAGGGGTGTGTTGTTGTTTTTTTTGGGGGGTGGGGGTGGAAATAGGCTAAGGGAGGGGGCGGGGTGAACGAAGGAAGAAAAGAACATTGAGAGGGGGCTGCTATTCCGGTCGGTTTTCTCCGTGGGTGGGTGGGTGGGTGGCGCTTCCTCCACCGCGCAAGCCAAATATCTTCTCCCACCCGCCGGCTGCAGGTGGCAAGTCACGTTTCTTCCTGAACATAATGTGAATTTCTTCCTCGGAAAAGAGTCAGCCCTCTGGACGCCAAAGGTTGCGCCGGCTCGTTGTGGGCCTCCTTGGTACTTTCTGAGTTTCCTTGCCGATCTTTCATGACCCACACCAGCGGTAGGACAGTAAAGCAAACCACCCTCCCTCCCAGCAATGATGACGTGACCTAGTTGGGTCGTGAAACGTCTGCAAGAAAAGCACCCAGCTGAGAGAGCACTCAGGATCCCTCCTCCTCCTCAAAACCTCACCTCCCTTTTAGCACTGATGATGCTACCGAGCTGGGTCATGAAATACGTGCAAGAACACCAGCAAGTACCAAGGATCCCACAGTCCTCTTCCTCTTTTCCCCACTTTCCCTCCTCTTTCTCCTGCTCCTCCTCCTCCCTTGAACATTGATGATGCTACCTAGTTGGGTCATGAAATGTCTGCAAAAAAAAAACCTTGGAGCTCAGAGAGCATCAAGGACTCCTCAGTTCTCTTTTTCGTCATCATTTTCCTCTTCTTCTCCTCTTCCTCCTCTTTTTCTTCCTCTTCCTCCTCTTTTTCCTCCTCCTCTTCCTCTTTTCCTCTTCCTCTTTCCTCCTCCTCCTCTCCTCCTTTTCTTCCTCTTTTCCTGTTCTTCCTCTCCTCCTCTCTTCGTTTTCCTCCTCTTCTGCTGCTGCTCCCCTCCCCTCCCCAAACTCCCCTCCCTTCAACACTAATGATGTTACCTAGTTGGGTCATGAAACGTCTGCAAGAAAACCACCCAGCTCAGAGACCACCAAGGACCCAACTATCTTCCTCTTTTCCTTCCTTCCTTCCTTCCTTCCTTCCTTCCTTCCTTCCTTCCTTCCTTCCTTCCTTCCCTTCCCTCCTTCCCTTCCTTCCTTCCAGTACTGATGATGTTACCTAGTTGGGTCATGAAACGTCTGCAAGAAAACCACCCAGCTCAGAGAGCACCGAGGACCCCACAATTCATTTCCGAGCTACAAATATTCTCCCCATCTGGGAAAAGGCGCTCTTGTGCCATTTTAACTTCTCTTTTCCCACTTCCTGGCTGCAGGGACCAGCGCCTTCTCGGTGGTGAGGCCTGGGGAGACCCACTGGTGGCCCTTCTCTTCCCGTGCAAACGCGGTTCCGCCGAAAAGGGGGGGGGGTAGGGCTTATTTCGGTTCCAAGCTGAGCTTTCTTGCATCTATTATTCCCGTCACGACTCTGTGTTCGCTATTTCCTGCCTGCCACGTTGTTGTGACTTTATTTTATTTTATTTTTAAAAAAACGGGTGGTTTGTGGCTGTGCAGTTTGGAGAAGGACAAACTGCAGCGTCTTTCTCAGCAGTAACTTACCTTCCATTCCTGCTTCCATGGAAATCTGCATGATCTTGGAGGGGGGAGGGAATAAAAATAAATAAATGTGTGACCTCTTTTAACTTTTGCAATAAAATAAATCCAACCCTCCCTCGGTTTCCTTTTGCTGCGGCTTCCTTGATCAGAAACGCTGTTTATTGAGTTGTTTATCCTTTTTGTTTTGTATCCTGCTTTTATTATTCTTACAAATAAGGTGGAGAGCATATTTAATCTTCGTTCCTCTTTCTATTTTTTTCTCTACGCAGGCGGGCTGGGGTGACAGAGAAGGATTGGGCCAAAGTCACCCAGCCTGCTTTCATGCCTAAGCTGGGACTAGAACTCACTGTCTCCTGGTGATTGGCCCAAGGTCATCCAATTGGCTTTCATGCCTAAGGTGGGACTAGAACTTACCATCTCCTAGTGATTGGCCCAAAGTCCCCCAACCAGCTTTCATACCTAAGGTGGGACTAGACCTCACCGTCCCCTGGTGATTGGCCCAAGGTCATCCAATTGGCTTTCATGCCTAAGGTGGGGCTAGAACTCACCATCTCCTGGTGATTGGCCCAGAGTCATCCAGCTATCTTTCATGGCTAAGGTGGGACTAGAACTCACTGGCACCTGGTGATTGAAAGTCATGCAGATGTCTTTCTTGGCTCAGGCAGAACTAGAATTTACAATTTCCTGGTGATTGACCCAAAGTCACCCAGCCGGCTTTCATGGCTAAGGCAAGACTAGAACTCACCTTCTTCTAGTGAATGGCCCAAAGTCACTCAACTGTCTTTCATTGCAAAAGCAGAACTAGAACTCACTGCTTCCCAGTTTCTAGCATGGTGCCTTAACTTCTAGATCGAACTGGCTTTTCTCAAATTCACGTTATTTTGTAAACGTTGAGTGTGGCGGGCGAGTGTTCCTACCTTCTAAACAGCCACTGGGACATGTATTTGTGTGTGTGTGTGTGTAACAAACAATCAGTTTCTTGTCGGGCGATTCATCTGAACAATTGCAAGGAATCTGTCCCGAATTGCAAGGATGTTTTAGGAGGATCAGATTCTAATTTGTGACCTGGAACCCTCTCGAGGCTTGGAGGGGCTGCTCCAAAAGTCTTCCCCCTTCCTCAGAAAAGGTTGGTACAATGGAGAGATTGTTGTGAAAAATCAATGTTGGTTGTTCCCTGCACTGGGGAAGCCTCGGGTTACGACAAAGAGTCTGTTTGGTAGTTTTCCCTGCGATCGGAATCCTCGATTTGGCATTTTTTTTAATTGAGTTACAAAATATTACAAGATACAAAATACAAAAGTAAATTAAAAAAGCAATGGGGAGAAAAAGGGGGAAGAGAAGTGAAGAAGGATAAGAAAAAGAAAGAAAGAGAAGAAGAAGGAAGGAAAGGAAAGAAAGAAAGAAAGAGAGAGAGAGAGAGAGAGAGAGAGAAAGGAAGAAAGAAAGAGAGAAAAAGAAAGAGGAAAGAAAGAAAGAAAGAAAGAAAGAAGGGAAGGAAGGAGGATGAGAGAGAGAAAGGAAGAGAGAGAAAAAAAGAAAGAAAAAGGAAAGAAAGAAAGAAAGAAAACTTGTTGACTTCCGACTCGCTCTATTGCAGTAAAATAAGGCATTTTGTCAACTCAAAATATTTCTATGATCTTTTTAGAGTTGCCAGCAGAAAGGGAGAGGGGAGCAGTGAGGCAGCTTGGAAATCGAAAGCACATTCCATAAATGTTTTTTCAAAGATAGTAACTAGGTGACTGAAGTTTCTGTCATGCAAAATCCTAACTGGAGAGCCTGATGGATGACTCTGAGCTATGGAGGTGTCCCATTGGAGAATATGAATGATGATACACCCAGGGGGGTAGAGGGAAAACGGGGTCAACGGTGACAATGAATTGTGTGCCTCAGAGTCGGCTGCAGCCAGGCAGTGCCGGACATGTTAACTCCCAATAAATCCTTTTGAAGTTTTGGAAGTTTGGCTCGAGACTCAGAATTTAATTGAGAGTCACTGCCGGAGCCTTGGCATTTAAAAATAAAGATAGATATTTTTTTTTTGGTGAGAATTCTGCAAAATTGGCGTGAGAACAAGAGGAGGGGAGAGAAGGCCATTTGATCTGTGTTTTGGAAAGGGGCTCCCTCCCACCCACCCACCCACCCAAATCTGGGCCCTCCCTTAAATTTTGGATGTTTTTCTCCCGCAGGTTGGCACCGGATTCCATCAACGGTACGGAGACGGAAGCCAGCAATCATTGGCCGGGCATCGCGGTCAGCCGCCTTTCGCCAACGCCCCCGGAGTCTTTGGCCACCGTCAAATCGCTGATCAAGTCTTTTGATTTGGGGTGCTCAGGTGAGTGGGCCCTCCTGGCTTCCTCCTTTGATGATATGATAAAGTCAGGCGGTTCTCGCTTACCGACCGCGGCTGGGCACCGACGGCTCCTTTGCAAAGCAGCGTGGCCGTCAGGTTTCTGAAACGTCACGTGACTCTGCCGATTTGGTCCATGGGTTCTTGTCGCGGTCCTTGAAGTTGAATCATTTGCGTTGAATACGGACGATGAACGAGGTAGGACTCGACCTACAAGCATTCACGACTTGACTCTAGGCGTTGTGCGTGCTCCCACACTGGAGGTTTTTATGAAAAGATTGGAGAGCCATTTGTCTGAAGTGGTGTAGGGTTTCCTGCCTAAGCGGGGTTGGACTAGAAGACCTCCAAGGTCCCTTCCAACTGTTATTCTATTCTATTCTATTTTTTCTTTTCTTTCCTATTGTTTCTATTCTATATTCTATTCTTATTTCTATTATATTCTATATTCTATTATATGTTATTCTGTTCTATTCTTTTATTCTATTCTATATTTCTATTCTTTATTCTATATGCCATTCTATTCTTATTTCTATTATATGCCATTCTGTTCTATATTTTTGTTCTATATTTATTCTTATTTCTATTATATGCTATTCTATTCTTTATTCTATACTATTCTATATTCTATTAATGTTATTCTGTTCTATTCTTTTATTCTGTTCTATAATTCTATTCTCTTTTATATTCTATTCTTATTTCTATTCTGTTTTTATTTCTATGCTATGCTATTCTATTCTTTATTCTATATTTCTATTCTGTTCTATTCTATATTTATCCTTATTTCTATTATATGCTATTCTGTTCTTTATTCTATATTTCTATTCTTTATTCTATTCTATATTCTATTCCTATACTCTATTGTATGTTATTCTGTTCTAGTCTTTTATTTTATTCTATATTTCTATTCTCTTTTATATTCTATTCTATATTCTATTCTAATTTCTATTCTATTATTTTATATTTCTATTCTCTTTATTCTGTTCTGTTTTCTATTCTATTCTATTCTATTTTATTTATTTATTTATTTATTTTATTAGTTTTATATACCGCCCCCTCTCCCTGCAGGGACTCGGGGCGGTGTATAGCCAAATTAAAAAAACAATACAAATACAATATTTAAAAACAATTAAAAAGATTAAATAAAGTGGCTAAAAGGTAAAACTCAATCGAGGGTATAAAACTAAATTCTATATTCTATTCTATTTTTATTTCTATGCCATGCTATTCTGTTCTATTCTTTATTCTATTCCATATTTCTATTATGTTCCGTTCTTATTTCTAGTCTATTTTTCTATTCTATATCCCTATTCTATTTCTATTTTATTTTATTCTTTACTCTATTCATGGAGTGACTGAAGTTACACCAGCACTGAAAAAAGGGGCTTATGACCATTTTTTCATACTTACGATGGTTGCAGCGTCCATAGGGTCACGTGGTCAAAATTCAGCCACTTGACAAATGACTCCTAGTTATGACGGTCGCAGGGTCCCAGGGTCACGTGACCAAGTGTTGAGACCTTCTGACAAGTCAAGCCAAGGGGGAAGCCAGATTCACTTAACAACCGTGTGACTCCCTTAACAATGGCACGGATTCACTTTTCAACAGCTGTATCAAGAGAAGTCGTAAAACGGGGCAAAACTCACTTAACAAACGTTTCGCTTAGCAAGCAGAAATGTTGGGCTCAATTGTGGTCTTAAGTCGAGGGCTACCTGTGTATGACTCTCTACTCCATCCCTGGAGGTTTTCAAGAAGAGACTAGACAGCCATTTGCCTTGAACGGTATAGGGTCTCCTCCTTGAGCATGGGGTTGGACTAGATGACCTCCGAGGTCCCTTTCAGCTTTTGTGATTTCTGTTGTTTCTCCTGCAGGAGGAACCGGGCAAAGCGTGCCCATCCACAAGGTCTGCCGGAGTCCACTCAGCAACATCCCCACCCGAACAGCTCCTGCGGCTGCAGTTTCCCCCATCCAGGTACCCCAGCAGAAGATCCAGATGGGAAGAGGGAGATTCTCTGTCTGCAGCCACAATTCTGAATCTCAGCATCCTTTAAGTCAAGGGTGGGCTTCCACTCCCAGAATCCCCCAGCCAGCCTGCTTTAAGAGGGGTGGGCTTTCACTCCCAGAATCCCCCAGCCAGCCTGCTTTAAGAGGGATGGATTTCCACTCCCAGAATCCCCCAGCCAGCCTGCTTTAAGATGGGAGGACTTCCACTCCCAGAATCCCCCAGCCAGCCTGCTTTAAGAGGGGTGGGCTTCCATTCCCAGAATCCCCCAGCCAGCATGCTTTAAGAGGGGAGGACTTCCATTCCCAGAATCCCCCAGCCAGCATGCTTTAAGAGGAGTGGACTTCCACTCCCAGAATCCACCAGCCAGCATGCTTTAAGAGGGGTGGGCTTCCGCTCCCAGAATCCCCCAGCCAGCCTGCTTTAAGAGGGGAGGGCTTCCGCTCCCAGAATCCCCCAGCCAGCCTGCTTTAAGAGGGGTGGGCTTCCGCTCCCAGAATCCCCCAGGCAGCCTGCTTTAAGAGGGGAGGACTTCCGCTCCCAGAATCCCCCAGCCAGCCTGCTTTAAGAGGGGTGGGCTTCCACTCCCAGAATCCCCCAGGCAGCCTGCTTTAAGAGGGGTGGGCTTCCGCTCCCAGAATCCCCCAGGCAGCCTGCTTTAAGAGGGTTGGACTTCCACCCCCAGAATCCCCCAGCCAGCCTGCTTTAAGAGGGGTGGCCTTCCACCCCCAGAATCCCCCAGCCAGCCTGCTTTAAGAGGGGAGGACTTCCGCTCCCAGAATCCCCCAGCCAGCCTGCTTTAAGAGGGGAGGACTTCCGCTCCCAGAATCCCCCAGGCAGCCTGCTTTAAGAGGGGAGGGCTTCCGCTCCCAGAATCCCCCAGCCAGCCTGCTTTAAGAGGGGAGGGCTTCCGCTCCCAGAATCCCCCAGCCAGCCTGCTTTAAGAGGGGAGGACTTCCGCTCCCAGAATCCCCCAGCCAGCCTGCTTTAAGAGGGGTGGGCTTCCGCTCCCAGAATCCCCCAGCCAGCCTGCTTTAAGAGGAGAGGAATTCCACTCCCAGAATCCCCCAGCCAGCATGCTTTAAGAGGGGAGGGCTTCTACTCCCAGAATCCCCCAGCCAGCATTCTTTAAGAGGGGAGGGCTTCCACTCCCAGAATCCCCCAGCCAGCATGCTTTAAGAGGAGAGGAATTCCACTCCCAGAATCCCCCAGCCAGCATGCTTTAAGAGGGGAGGGCTTCTACTCCCAGAATCCCCCAGGCAGCCTGCTTTAAGAGGGGAGGACTTCCACTCCCAGAATTCACCAGCCAACTTGTTGAGTCCACCCACCCTGGCTGGAAAATCCTGAGACATGAACTCCACCCAGTTTAAAACTTCTGATTTTGAGAAATTCAGGGATTTTTTTTTTCCCTGGAATGAAAGGTGGGTTTCTCCCATCTCTATACATGCCCCGGAAACTGCTCTGTTTGTTTTCCCTTCCTTAAGGCAGCAAATGGAAGCAGATCAAAACCGCCTTTGACCAGTCCAGCAAAGGATGTCCGATCTATGCAGAAAATATGCCTGAGCAAACAGCCAACCAGTATGGAGGCTGCCGGGATTGCTTCCAAAAATTAGCCATCCCATGCAAGGCTGGCTGGGGAATTCTGGGAGTTGAAGTTCATGTCTTAAAGCATGCTACCCTGTTTCTCTGAAAATATATTTCTACCGGAAAATAAGCCCTAACATGATTTTTCAGGATGCTCGTAATAGAAGCCCTACCCCCCAAAAAACCAAGCCCAGTTAAGATTATCAACCAGGTGGTTGCATTGAGTTTACAGTATTTCTCTGAAAATAAGACCCAACTGGAAAATAAGCCCTAGCAAGGTTTTTTTTCCCCAGGGTGATCATAATATAAGCCCTACTCCAAAAAATAAGCCTCAATTAAGATTGTCAGGTGGGCGCATTGAGTGTACCGTATTTCCTGGAATATAAGACCTAACTGGAAAATAAGTCCTAATTCGTCTTTTGGAGCAAAAATGAATACAAAACCTGGTATTATTCTTGGGGAAATAAGGGAGCTGGGGAATTCTGGGAGCAAAAGGTGATCGTATGAGCCCAGGATCTGGCAAACCGCCATGAATACGAGCCGGTTTCCAAGTGGCCGAATTTTTGATCACCTGACCACGGGAATGCTGCAACGGTCGTAAGTGTGAAAAACGGTCCTCCGGAAGTCACTTTTTTCAAGTGCCGTTGTAACTACCGCCACTAAACGAACTGTTGTAAGTTGAGGACTAGCTGTAGTATCTGGATGTCAGTTGAGAAGACTCCCCTTTTCTGTTTTGTTTGTAATAATTGATCTGTTGTGGTTTTGTTTTTTTTAAAAAAATCAAATTGCAATTGAAAGGCATCATAAAACAACCTTGGAAACCAGACTGTCATGCCCCTGTCGGAGTCTGATTCTGAGGGGGAAGTTGAGCCGCTGACAGGGAGTGGGACTGTGGCTCCGGTGGCTGTGGAGGAAACTGGGGAAGGGCACAGTCTGGCTGGGCATTCAAAGGAAGACCCAGGCCCACCCTCTCTTCATCCTAGGGCACGCAGGAAGGAATGGAGAAGGGAGCAACGTGGCTTACGGGGGAGAAAAGGGCCCTGATTCCCTTCATTAGCTGCAGCTGGGAAAACAGGATTTAAAAAGGGTGTTTGCGCACAGCTCCTTGCTGGAAGCAAAGTGTGAATTATCTTCATTTGTCAAGTCTTATCTGGGTTCTGGCGTCCTCCCAACTGTGTGTGTTTCATTTTCTTTTGGAAGTCTGCAATTCCTTATCCAGCCCTGTCTCGTTAATTGTTGCAGCTTGTGGTTCGTGTTGGTTTTTTATTTATAATTTATTTATTTGTTTCTTTTAATTTATATCCCGCCCCCCTCTCCCAAAAAGGGACTCGGAGCGGTGAACAGCCATAGTAAAACATAGAATTAGAAAAGTTAAAATAAATTTAAAAGGTATTAAATAGATGGCTGAGCTGATAAAACCCCATAAAAATGTTAAAATTGAATTAAAAATTTAAGACCCTTCTCATAACGTTAGGCCAGACCAGCCTGTTGGAAAAGGTGGGTCTTTAGTGCACATCGGAAGGCTCGCAGGTCAGCAATGGCTCACATCTCCGTAGGTAGTTCATTCCAAAGGGAGAGCGCTCTCACAGAGAAGGCCCGCACCCTCGGAGTCGCCAACCGGCATCGTCCAGCTGGCGGCACCCCAAGGAGGCCCACCCTGTGGGAGCACACCGGCCGGCGGGAGGCCAATGGTGGCAGTAGGCAGTCCCGCAAGTACCCGGGTCCCAAGCCATGGAGCGCTTTAAAGATGGTCACCAACACCTTGAATCGCACCCGGAAGGCCACCGGGAACCCAGTGCAACTCGCGCAAGAGCGGTGTAACATGGGAGCTCTGAGAAGCGCCCAAGATCACCCACGCGGCCGCACTCTGCACCAGTTGAAGCCTCCGGATGCTCTTCAAGGGGAGCCCCACGTAGAGAGCATTGCAGTATTCTAGGCGGGAGGTGACGAGGGCAGAAGTGACTGTGCGCAATGCGCCCCGATCCAGAAAGGGTCGCAACTGGTAGATCCGACGGACCTGATAAAAAGCCCCCCTGGCGACGGGTGATATATGATCATCCAATGACAGCCGTACATCCAGGAGGACACCCAGATTGCGCGCCCTCTCCTTGGGGGTCAAAATTTCTCCTCCCCCCCCCCCCCCACGGTCAGCGATGGAGTAAACTGACTGTATCTGGGCGCAGGGAACCACAGCCGCTCGGTTTTGGTCGGGTGGAGCCAATTTTAGATGTACTTTGGGTTTCGACAGAATTTCTTCCCTTTCAAAACTGTTCTTGGGAGAGTTTTTTTTTTTCTCCAGCCAATGATAACTGGACATCGGGGGGCCAAGTTGGAGGAATTAAAGGGACTTTGCCTACTTTTGGGCCACGCCCCTTTGGGTCATCACACAGACCCAATTCCTGCAACTGTTCTTGGTCTGTTTTAGCCTCCAGTCGCCTAATTTGGTTCCGCTGTTTTCTCGATTTGCAGAGACACTCCACTTTTACCAACCCCAAATCCGGTGCGAAGCCTTTATCCAAACACACGGATCTTCTGGAACTCCCTTTGGGGGGTAAGTAGCCACCTTCCCAGGACCAAAATTGCACTTATCTATGAAACGAAGGTTGATTTAATCCTGCTTTCATCCTGGGGAAATCATTGACCCGTCGGGCTGAAATTCAAGGACTAGGGAAGGGAGACCAGTTAACACACTTTCCCCCCCGGAAGGTTTTAACTGGCCATGAGTGTGTTCTTCTTTCCTTGGTCCTGGGGCTGTTGAGCATTTGGTTGGTTGTTGAGTTGTGTTGGGATGGGATGGGAGTATTGTTTTCATCTTGGATTAGGTTGGTGTTAATTGCAGCCGCTTTGTATAAAGAGAGAGACACCCCATTCCTTTCTAGCCCTGATGGTGTTACCTAGTTGGGTCACGAAATGTCTGCAGGAAAACAAGCAAGCTCAGAGGCAACATGGATCCCACAGTCTCCTTCTCTTCCTCCTCCTCCTCCTCCTCCTCCTCCTCCTCCTCCTCTTCTTCTTCTTCTTCTTCTTCTCCTTCTCCTTCTCCTTCCTCCTCCTCCTCCTTCCTCCTCCTTTTCTTCTTTCTTCTTCTTCTTCTTCTTCTTCTTCTTCTTCTTCTTCTTCTTCTTCTTCTTCTTCTTCTTTTTTTTCTTCTCCTTTTCCTTCTCCTTCTCCTTCCTCCTCCTCCTCTTCTTCTTTCTTCCTCCTCCTCGTCTTCTCCTCCTCCTTCTCCTCATACTCCACAAACTCCATTCCCTTCTAACACTGATGATGTTATCTAGAGTTGTTTGCAGGGTTTTAAATGGATTTTAAATGGTTTTTTAGTTTGTAACCTTTGATAGTTTTTTTTCCAGCCAATTATTTAATTCTTTTAATTCTATTTTTAAATATTGTATTTATGTCTGTATTTTTTATTCGGCTGTACATCGCCCCGAGTCCCGTCGGGAGAGGAGGCGGTATAGAAGATCAATCAATCAATCAATCAATAAAATAATAAATAGTTGGGTCATGAAACATCTGCAAGAAAACCACCAAGCTCAGAGAGCACCAAGGACCCTACAATCCTCCTCCTCCTCCTCTTCTCATACCCCACATACCCCCCTCCCTTCTAGCAGTGATGGTGCTACAAGAAAACTACCAAGCTCAGAGACCACCAGAGACCACTGCAGTCATTGAAAGAGTTTGCCCCCTGGAGTTGTGGGGGGGCTCCGTTGCTGGAGGTTGTCAAGAACAGGTCTGGCAGCCATTTCTCCAGGATGGTGTAAGGGCGGGAGGTTAGAGTAGAAGACCTCACAAGGTCCCTTTCAGCCCCAGTATTCCGTCATCATTCCATTTAATAATAATAATAATGATGATGATGATGATGATGGTGATAATAATAATAATAATAACAATAATAATAATGACTTGCACCAGCTTATCTCCCCCATGTGAAAAGAAGCCACGGGGGCCTCTTTCTGCCGGCTACTTCTGCTGATGGCCAGTTGCCTGGAATTTGGCCGCTTTAATCTCCCCAGGCTCAAGGTTGACTCAGCCTTCTGTCTTTCTAAGGTTGGTAAAATGAGGACCCAGATCTGGTGTTGGGGGCAAGAGGCTGAATCTGTAAACCGCTTAGAGGGGGCTATAAAACACTGTGAAGCGGTATATTAATCTAGGTGCTATTGGGAAGGAAGGAAGGGAGGAAGGAAGGAAGGAAGGAAGGAAGGAAGGAAGGAAGGGAAACAAGGAGAAGGAAGGAAGGAAAACAAGAAAGAAGGAAGGAAAACAAGAAGGAAGGAAACCAGTGCAGTGGTTATAATGCAGTGTTGCAGGCAAACTCTACCCATAGCCAGCAGTTCGATCCTGACCAGCTCAAGGTCGACTCAGCCTTCCATCCTTCCAAGGTCAGTAAAATGAGGACCCAGATTGTTGGGGACAAGAGGCTGACTCTGTACACCGCTTAGAAAGGGCTGTAAAAGCACTGTGAAGCGCTATATAAGTCTCAGGGCTTTTGCTATTTCCCATCTCTTTAGCTGTCCCATCTGGCAGGAGGAACCCAGCTGGGGCCTGCCAGCCCCTTGGCTCATCCCTCCTGAGATATTTCCTCAGCTCCGTCCCCAAGGAGCCATTGTTTTCCCTTTTGCATTATTCAGCATTATTGGACTTTTCCGAGGCAGGACGGAAACTCGGCAGGGACATTGGCCTGTTTGAACCCGTGCCCAAATGCCAAGGGTGCCAAAGCCATTGCTCCATGCTCCAGGATGAAACCCAAAACCACTTGCTGTCTCCCAGCCCATAAAAGGGGAAGGAATTATAAATAAATAAATAAATAAATAACAATAACAACAACAACAACATAATACTAATAATAATACTAATAATAATAATAATAATAACAATAATAATAATAATAGAGCTAAATAATCATCCTGCAGCCACGGCCCTACAGGTTAATATACCCAGGCAGTCTTTAACTTAATGACTGCCATGGAAACCCTGAATTTCCTTATTGTTAAGCGAGACCTTTGCGGAGTGAGTTTGGCCCCGTTCTACGACCTTTCTCGCCTCAGTCGTTAATTGGGAAGATGGTCGTTAAGTGAATCTGGCTCCCATGCCCCCGTGGACTTGGCTGGTCAGAAGGTCGCAAAAGGGGATCATGCGACCCCACCGCTACGACAGTTGTAAATACGAGTCGCTTGCAAAATGTCTGAATTTTGATCACATGGCTGCAACAGTTGTAAGTGTGAAAAACGGCCCTTTTCCCTCTGCCGTCGTAACTTCGAATGGACACTGTTTAAAAGTCAAGGGAAAGCTATATGCCCATTAGGCCAGCAAGTGGGGGGGAAGTAGTTGCTGTATTTTATCAGGTAGGAGACAAATCCTGCCCACTCCATCATCATCATCATCATCATCATCCTCCTCCCTCCTCCTCCTCCTCCTCCTCCTCCTCCTTCTTCTCTCTTCCTCTTCTTCTTCTTCTTCCTCTTCTTCTACTTCCTCTTCTTCTTCTTCTTCTTCCTCTTCCTCCTCTTCCTCCTCTTCTTCTCTACTACTTCCTCTTCCTCCTCCTCCTCTTCTTCCTCTTCCTCCTCTTCCTCTTCCTCCTCTTCTTCTACTTCTTCCTCTTCCTCCTCTTCTTCCCTCTCTTCCTCTTCCTCTTCCTCCTCTTCCTCCTCTACTACTCCTCCTCTTCCTCCTCTCTCTTCCTCCTCTTCCTACTTCCTTCCTCTCCTTACTCCTCTTCCTCTTCCTCTTCCTCTTCCTCCTCTTCCTCTTCCTCTTCCTCTTCCTCCTCTTCTACTACTTCCTCTTCCTCCTCTTCTTCTTCTTCCTCTTCTCTTCCTCTCCTCTTCCTCTTCCTCCTCTTCTTCTACTACTTCCTCTTCCTCCTCCTCTTCTTCTTCTTCTTCTTAATATTATTATTATTTTATTATTATTATTATTGTTGTTGTTGTTGTTATTATTATTATTATTTTCATAATATGGGGACCAAACCTGGATACAAAGTTCCAGGTGTGGCCTTCAATAAAGAGTCCCATTTTTAAAGAGGCTTCTATTCTTTGGGCCTCGGATGCAGCAGTCTGGATGTGTTTGTTTTCCAAGCTGGAGCAAACACATTAAAGAGCCGTTGATTGGATTCCGTTGTTGCCTTAATTGTGCAGACGCTTAAAATTGTGCAGACACAACGAACACGCGCGATGCAAAAACCGCAAAAAGAATTTGCTGCAGCAGCTTCCGAACCGCAGCCTCAGAGACGACCCGAGTTAGAAATCTCTTAAGGGAGCTCTTGATTCCTGGAAAAAACACAAAGAGAAGATCATAACAGCCAGGAAAAGAATAGACGATACGCGCCTGGTGCCACCGTTCTTGGCGCAAATTGGATTTACTGATTATTTTCAATAGTCTTCGGCTGATCGCTCTGATGCGGAGGCTGGCTGAGAATCTTGTCATGTCACTCCACTCCCAAAATACTCCTCCTCCTGCCGTGGAACGAGGCACGGCAGAGAAGAAGCGCCAAAAACCATCCTCATCCTCTTTTAATGACCCCGTAATCCTTTGCGGGGTGGAATCTGAGCAACTGAATGGAGCGGAGTGCTTTTACTGGCCGGATGCCTTTCCTGTCGCCAGGGCGGAGTTTTAGTTGGCAGACCTCTTCTCACTGTGCCCAGAGAGAGAATTATCTGCCTCTACCTAGGATCGAACTCACAAGAGTTTCTGTCGTGACCCAAAGGGGCGTGGCCAAGTCCCAAAAGTAGGTAAAGTCCCTTTAAATTCCTCCAACTTGGCCCCCGATGTCCAGTGTTCATCGGCTGGAGAGGAAAAAAACTCTCCCAAAAACAGTTTTTAAAGGGAAGAAATTCGGTCCGAACCCAAAGCACATCTAAATTATAAAGGAAAACTAACACAAACCACAAACTGCAGCAATTAATGAGACAGCGCCGGATAAGGAATTGCAGATTTCCAAAAGGTAACGAAATTCCCACGCAGTTGGGAGGACACCAGAACCCAGATAGGACTGGACAAACAAAGATAATGCACGCTTTGCTTCCAGCAAGGTGCTCTGCGCAAACACCCTTTTTTAAATCCTGTTTTCTCAGCTGCAGCTAATGAAGGGGATCAGGGCCCTTTCCTCCCCCGTAAGCCACACCATTCATGTTGCTCCCTTCTCTGTTCCTCCCTGCGTGCCCTAGGAGGAAGAGGGGCTGGGCCTGCGTCTTCCTTTGAATGCCCAGCCAGATTGTGCCCTTCCCTAGTTTCCTCCATGGCCACCGGAGCCCCACTCCCACTCCCTGTCAGCTGCTCAATTTCCCCCTTTCCTTCCTTCCCTTCCTTCCCTTTCTTCCTTCTCATTTTCCTTCCTTCTCATTTCCCTTCCTTCCTTGTTTTCCTTCCTTCTCATTTCCCTTCCTTCCTTCCTGTTTCCCTGTTTCCCTTCTTTCCTTGTTTCCCTTCCTTCTCCTTGTTTTCCTTCTCGTTTTCCTTCCTTCAATCTCATTTTCCTTCTTTCCTTCCTTGTTTCCTTCCTTCCTGTTTCCCTTCCTTCCTTGTTTCCCTTCCTTCCTTCGCGTTTTCCTTCCTTCTCGTTTTCCTTCCTTCAATCTCATTTTCCTTTCTTCCTTCTTTCCTTCCTTCCTGTTTCCTTTCCTTCCTTCCCGTTTCCCTTCTTTCCTTGTTTCCCTTCCTTCCCTTTCTTCCTTCTCATTTTCCTTCCTTCTCGTTTCCCTTCCTTCTCCTTGTTTTCCTTCCTTCCTTCCTTCCTTCCTTCCTTCCTTCCTTCCTTCCTTCCTTCCTTCCTTCCTTCCTTCCTTCCTTCCTTCCTTCCTTCCTTCCTTCCCTCCCTCCCTCCCTTCCTTCCTTCCCAATAGCACCTAGATTAATATACCGCTTCACAGTGTTTTATAGCCCCCTCTAAGTGGTTTACAGATTCAGCCTCTTGCCCCCAACACCAGATCTGGGTCCTCATTTTACCAACCTTAGAAAGACAGAAGGCTGAGTCAACCTTGAGCCTGGGGAGATTAAAACGACCAAATTCCAGGCAGCAGAAGTAGCCTGCAGAAAGAGGCCCCCGTGGCTTCTTTTCACATGGGGGAGATAAGCTGGTGCAAGTCTATTATTATTATTATTATTATTATTATTATTATTATTTGGAATGATGACGGAATACTGGGGCTGAAAGGGACCTTGTGAGGTCTTCTACTCTAACCTCCCGCCCTTACACCATCCTGGAGAAATGGCTGCCAGATCTGTTCTTGACAACCTCCAGCAACGGAGCCCCCCCCACAACTCCAGGGGGCAAACTCTTTCAACCAGATTCCAACAGGGGCCATGATAGTTTCCTGAATTAAGAGGCAGGAGTTCCACCTCTAGCCCACCCCACCCCACCCCACTCGCACGGTGGGCTTTTGCAGCCGCTCAAAAGGTTGACCGAAGAATAATTGAGGTGTGTGACCCACTAAAGTCATCACCCACTTTTAACAATCCCATAATCCCTTGCGGGGAGGAGTCTGGGCAGCCGATCGAAGCGGAATGTTTTTTACGGGCCGGATGCCTTTCCTGTCGCCACTGTGGAGTTTTAAATCGGCAGCTCTATTCTGCGCCACTCTTACCACTCACTTACTTACTTACTTACTTACTTACTTATTTATTTATTTACTTATTTATTTATGTATTTATTTATTCATTCATTCATTCATTTTATATACCACCCTTCTCCCGAAGGACTCAGGGCAGTGCACAGCCAACTAATACAATACATATAAAAAAATTAAAATGGAATTAAATATGGGCTGCTTCCAGATCTAAACCCCCCAATACCAAAACCATGATTAAAACCCAATTTAAAATCAATTAACTTATCTAATTCTGTATCATGTCTAAAAAAATTTTGGGGGGGGTGTTTCTTCTCATCTTTTCCTCCAAGATCTGCTCAAAGGGAGGAACGAAGAAATGAAACCAGATCCCTTCCTGCGCAAAAGCCCCTCCCTGGAATCGCTGAGCAAGCCCCCCAGCCTGGCCTTCGCCGGAAGGATGTTCACATCCACACCCACCGGCTTGAAACCGCCCAGCAAACTCAGGTGAGTCAGGGAGCTGCTTGTGAGGGAAGGGTGGGTGGGTGTGTTTGTGAGTGTGTGTATATGTCAATTACAGGTAGTCCTTGACTTACGGCCGTTCGAAGTTAGAGCGGCGCTGGGGAAAAAAAAACAAAATAAAAGTGACTTGGGACCGATTTCATTCCCGTAAGGAACGAAACTGCGATCGCGTGATCCAAAATCCAGAGGCTTGGCCGCTGACTCGTATTTATGACGAGTGTTTTCGAGGCCACGTGATTTTTTTTTTTCCCCCCCCTTTTGCGACTTATCGTGACGAGCCGGATTCACCGAACAACCGTGCGACTCGCTGAACGGCTGCCGTGATTCCTGCTGAACAACCCTGCGGCCAGAATAAGGTCGTAAAACGGTCGCAACGTTCGCTTCGCACGTGTCTCACTTAGCAACGGGGGGGGGGGGAAATGGGGCTCAGTTATGATCGTAAGCCGAGGACTACCTGTATAGGGCAAGGTTATGGCTTGTGGACTTTTCAACTCCCAGAATTCCTGTGCCGGCCAGCCAAGGAGAAGGAGAAATTTAGGACTAGATGACGAATCAAGGAGAGATTTGATTAGTTCTAGGTAATAGAGCTAAGAACTAAGGAGAAATTTCCAGATATTTAGAACAATTAGCCAGTGGAACAGCTGGCCACCAGAAGTTGTGAACGCTCCATCACTGGAGGCTTTTAACAGATAATCAGAGTTGGAAGAGACCTTGTAGGTCATCTAGTCCAACCCCCCACCCAAGCAGGAGACCCTATACCATTTCTGACCGATGGAAGTCCAGTCTCTCCTTGGAAGCCTCCAGGGATGAAGCTCCCACAACTTCCGAAGGCAACTTCTGTTCCATGGGTTGATTATTCTCACTGTCAAGAAAATTCCTCCTTATTTCCAGGTTGAATCTCTCCTTGGTCAGTTTCCATCCATTATTCCTTTCTGGCCTTCGGGTGTTTTGGAGCAGGGGTTGCCAACCTTTTGGACCTCAGGGACCATCACACTCGTAGTTTTAAATCCCGCAGACCAGAGACCCTGGAAACCCCCCCCCAAAAATCTGCAGGAAAATTTCCTACCCCGTTTTCCTACCTATCAATCATTCTTTATTTGGGATGGCAGGATACCGTCTCCAGCTTCGTTCTCAGGGGGAGAGAGAGGAGAGACTTTTGGCTTCATGCAAGGAAAGCAGCAGCAGCCGCAGAAGTCTTTCTTTCTCTCCCCCAAACCCTGCCACAAATGAGTCTTTGTGAGACTTGTTGCGCCAGCGCAGCCTCTTGGAGCAGGAGGCCTTGCAGGATCCCAAAGACTCATTTCTGGCAGAGTTTGGGGGAGAGAAAGAAAGACTTTGGCTGCTTTCCTTGCGTGCAGCCAAAAGCAGAAGAAGAAAGAAGCGGAAAAAAGCAGCCCGGTGGCCAGGCCAGGTGTGGGGGGCGAGTGGGGCAGGTTTCACCCCCTCTGCCTTTTCCCTCCTCCCCTCACTACCTCGTGGTGTTTGCAATGCAAGCAATGCAAACCTTGTGTTCCCACGGGCCATGTAGGAAGTGCAGCCTTGTGTTCCCACGCAGCCTGGATTAATTGCTTTGGGGGAGACATTTCTCTGCAGACCACCAAAATTTTCTCATGGATCACCAGTGGTCCCTGGCCCACCGGTTGGCGACCACTGCTTTGCAGAATAGCTCGACCCCCTCCTCCTCCCTGTGGCAGCCCCTCAAATATTGGAAGGCTGCTCTCCTGTCTCCCCTGGTCCTTCTCTTCCCTAGACTAGCCAGGCCCAGTTCCTGCAACCGTTCATTGTATGTTTCAGCCTCCATTCCCCTCATCATCCTGGTTGCTCTTCTCTGCACTTTTTTCTAGAGTCTCAACCTCTTTTTTTATAATGCGGTGACCAAAACTAGATGCAGGACTCCAGGTGTGGCCTTACTAAGGCTTTATAAAGTAGTATTAGTACCTTCCTTGATCTCAATTGTCTCCCTTTGTTAATGCAACTTAGGATTGCATTGGCTTTTTTGGCTGCTGCTGCACACGGCTGGCTCCCATTTAGCTGGTTGTCCACTAAGACTCCGAGATCCCTCTCCCAGTTCCTGCTATTGAGCCTGGTTTCACCCAGTCTGTATGTGTCCTGTGGGCTTTTCTTGCCTAAGTGTAGGACTTTACTTTTCAGTACTTTTTTACTTTTAAGAAGAGACTGGACAGCCATTTATCTGAAATAGTATAGGGGCTCCTGCCTTGAGCAGCGGGTTGGACTAGATGACCTCCCAAGGTTCCTTCCGGCTTTTTCATTCTGTTATTCTTCCGGCTTGTAGTGTGGAAAGGAAAGATCCGTTGGCTGCGTTGGCGAGGGAATATGGCGGCTCGAAGCGGAACGCGCTCTTGAAGTGGTGTCAGAAGAAAACCGAGGGGTACCCAGTGAGTAAAGGAATATTTGTCACTTCCTTTTTGAAATAGTTTTCCTTTATTTATTTTTTTAAATGTCTTCTGAGAGAATGGAGGTGCACTGAGGAGGTTCCTCTCCCTTGGGAGGTATCTTGGGACAGGTGGGGTTCCCCGTTGGAAATTCTCAGGGGTCCCCGGACAGGTTTTAGCAAAGCAATGTGAGATGGGCGGGGCCCTTGGAGGTCATCTAGCCCATCGGCCGTCCGCACAGCCACTTGGCAGCGCCCGGAGCCTGATGCCTAGGGAGCTTTTGAGATAGTCAATCCCCACATTGCGTGCCAGGAGGAGGAACCATTCTGCCTGCAAAGATGCGGAAAGAGAGAGGGAGGGAGGAGACGGAAGGGGGAAAGAGGGAGGAAGGATGGGAGGGAGGGAGAGGGGAAAGGAAGGAAGGCAGCAACGGAGGAAGGAGAGGAAGCAAGCAAGCAAGGAAGGAAGGCAGCAAGGAAGGAAAGGAAGGAGAGACGGAGGAAGGAAGGAGAGGTCGGGAGGGAGGAAGGGAGGGAGGGAGGAAGGAGAGAGATGGAGAGAAGGAGGAAGCAAAGGAAGGAAGGAGAAGGATGGGAGGAAAAGAGGAAGCAAAGGAGGGGAGGGAGGGAGGAGAAGGGGGAAGGAGGGAGGGAGGAGGGGGAGGGAGAGAGGAAGTGACAGAGGAAGGAGGAAGGAAGGAGGGAGAGAGGAAGGAGCGGAAGGAGGAAGCAAGGGAAGGAAAGAGAAGGAGGATGGGAGGAAAAGAGGAAGCAAAGAAGGGGAGGAAGGGAGGGGAAGGAAGGAGGAGAAGGAGGAAAGAGGGGAGGGAGAGAGGAAGTGACAGGAAGGAGGGAGAAAGGAAGGAGGGAGAGAGGAAGGAGCGGAAGGAAGGAGAAGGAGGATGGGAGGAAAAGAGGAAGCAAGAAGGCAAGGGAGGGAGGAAGGAAAAAGAGAGGAAGGGGCAGAGGAAGGGAGGGAGAGGAAGAAAGAAGGATAGGGAGAGAGGAGGGGGAAGGGAGGAAGCAAGTAAGGGGAGATGAATGAGGGAGAGATTCAGAAAGGAAGCAAGGAGGATGGGAGGGAGCAAGGAAGGGCAGGAAGAGGAAGGAAGGTCTGGATTTTAAGATGGATGGACAGAAGGACAGATGGATTGCCGTTGTTGGTGTTGCCTTTGAGTGACTGCCGAGCCTTAGACTGATTTTCTCCAGGATGAGCCCAAATAATTCCTAGAGCGTAACTTGGGTGTGAGTGTGAGAGGAGACGGTTATGAAACTGGTACCTGGAAAGGTAAATTTACTCGTGCAGGTGACAGCAAGTCTGAATGGCGGCTCTGCTTCCATCTTCCTTGGTTCTAGTGTGAACGTTGCACTTGTGCGTCAGTGCAATTCTCCCTGTGTGTGTGTGTGTGTGTGTTTGTGGGTCTTTTGTGTCTTCTTCTGAGTAACGTTGGAAGCCTCGTCGGTTGGCTGTAAAGTGATGGCCCCTCCCTTAAGAGATAAAAGCCAGCTGAGAAACGGTAGTTCTTTGCAGGAAGCAAAGACGTTTTTGCACTCGAGCCTTGTGGACATTCGGACTCTCTTGGTTTGTGTTTGGAAACTTTTTGTGTTTGAAATATTTCTTAGTAACTTTATCTAGTGCTCTTGGCAGCCTTGCAACACCTTGGCCAGGCTCATACTTATTAGAGCTAATTGGTTGGCAGCAGCCTTTTTCTCGTGAAGGAACGGGATTCGTTAAGAAACATTAAAAGTTTGTGCTGTTACCTTTGCTTCCTTGGAACCAGGTTTGGGTCAGAACCAGGTTAAGTGCATTTTGGCTCCTTTGACGACCTTTCGTGCCTCTGTTGAATCACTGTAGTTCTGAAGTGAGTCACACGGTTGTTAAGTGAATTTGGATTCCCCATTGACTTTTACTTGTTGGAAGGTCGCAAAAAGTGATCACGGGAGCCTGGGACACTGCGACCGTCATAAATATGAGTCGGTTGCCAAGGGTCTGGATTTGGATCAGGTGACCACGGGGATGCTACAACAATCATAAGTGTGGAAAACGGGCATAACTCCCTTTTTTCAATGCCGTCGTCACTTTGGCCTGGATTTCTTAATGAGCACACAAAATATCCCTCTCTAAAGACTTCAGGCATCTGCTGGAGGCTGTTGGACGTTGCTTTCTGCCTTTAAAAACACGTTTCTCCATCTCTCCTTTGGGGGGAAATCTAATAGTCTGCCTCTTTTAATGTCCTCCAAAATATTTCATTCTCTAGAAGGGTGGGGGGGGGGTGGCTTCTCACAATACCTTAAAAACGGTCGCTACGAAACCCACGATAAGTCGAGGATTACTGGGCCGGAGGCGCCGATATCTGACATGACCAGTAGATGTCAGCAAAGGGCTACTTTTTTTCCTGCCTGGTTCTTACTCTTGCCGATGCGTTTTGCAACCCCGAAGGAACTTTTAAAAGATTTTAAGCTGCCATCCCAAGCGCCGTAGACGTGCAAATGATTTCAAGACAAATTTTCCCCCCCACCCCCCAGCTAAGAAATTAAAATAAACCTTTCGCACACCCTCTTGGATCAAAGGAGAGCCAAATATATTTGGTTCCTGTTCATTTTTATTTTCGGCTGCCGAAGTATTTCCGCCGGACGGTCTATTAACAAAAAAAAAAGGGGGCCTTTTGTGATTTTTGGCCTGGTTTTCTGGAGGCCTTTATAAGTTATTTCCACGCGGCTCTTCCGGACTGTATTATCCTCCAAGCAAAGGTCTTTGTGTCCCTGACATGCTTTCGGTGGGTGGGGGACGACAACCAGGACGCCGGGCAGGATTTTGGGGAAGGGGGGGGGGGGAAATGCAGAAACTCTGTTCCACCAAAGGGCCCCTCCAAACATCCCTTGTGGGGAAGGGAGGTTAGGGGAGGAGAGGGGAGGTCTTACTGGTGCTCAGCCTGTCTCAAAATGGCAATAAGCCCTTAGACTTATCTCCCCCTTCCCAGCGCTTCCCAGCCCTCTCTAAGCGGTTTAAAGTAGTCAGCCTCTTTCCCCCAGCAATTTATTTTTATTTTATTTATTTATTTTGTCAAGTGATTATAAGATAACAGGTACAAGTATAACATAGTTATAAATACATGAAATGGGTACATATAAGAAAAATATAAAAGAAACAATAGGACAGGGACGGTAGGCACGTCGGTGCACTTATGCACACCCCCTACAGACCTCTTAGGAAAGGGGTGAGGTCAAGAGTAGACAGTCTTAAGGTTAAAGTTTTTGGGGTTTGGGGAAGAAACCACAGAGTCAGGTAGAGTATTCCTGACATTGACCACTCTGTGGCTGAAGTCGTATTGCCTGCAATCAAGTTTGGTGCGGTTAACCTTGAGTTTGTATCCATTGTGTGCTCTTGTGTTGTTATGGTTGAAGCTGAAGTATTCATTGACAGGTAGGACATTGCAATGTATGATTTTATATACCATACGTAGATCAGACCAAAGGGGGCATAGTTTTAGGTTTTCTAGGTCCAGAATTTCGAGTCTGGTGGCATAAGGTATTCTGCAACGAGTAGAGGAGTGGAGAACTCTTCTTGTGAAATATTTCTGGACTTTCTCAACTGTGTTAATATCAGTTATGTAATGTGGGTTCCAGACTGATGAGCTGTATTCAAGTATTGGTCTAGCAAATGTTTTGTACGCCCTAATTAGTAGTGTGATATTACCAGAGAAAAAGCTACGTAGGATTAGGTTAACAACTCTAATGCCTTTTTGGCTATGTAGTTACAGTGGGCTCTAGCACTTAGATCATTAGAGATGAGTACTCCAAGGTCCTTGACAGAGTTTGGATCATCAACAAGGTTTTGACTATTCAGCTTGTATTTTATTTTCTGATTTTTTTGGCAATATGTAAGACATCTGTGTCCTCATTTTACCCACCTCGGAAGGATGGAAGGCTGAGTCGATCTTGAGCTAGTCAGGATCGAACTGCTGGCAGTGGGCAGAATCAGCCTGCAATACTGCATTTTAACCACGTCCTTCCTTCCTCCCTCCCTCCCTTCACATTTAGCAATAGCACTTAGACTTATATACCACTTTATAGTGCTTTACAGCCCTCTCTAAGCACTTTATAGAGTCAGCCATCTGACTCCCAGGACAATCTGGGTTCTCATTTTACCCACCTCGGAAAGATGGAAGGCCGAGTCAACCTTGAGCCGATCAGGATTGAACTTCCTGGCTGTGGGCAGAATTACCCTGAATACTGCATTCTAACTACTGGGTCACCACGATTTCTTTCTTCTCATTTCCTTCCTTTCTTTCTTCTTTTTCCGTCCTTCCTTCCTTCCTTCCTTCCTTCCTTCCTTCCTTCCTTCCTTCCTTCCGTCTTTCCTTCATTCTTCTTCCTTCATTGCTTTCCTTAGACGAGAATTACCTGTACTTTAATTTTTAAGCCCTCCCACCGTCTCTTCGTTCTTTCTTTCTTTCTTTCTTTCTTCTTTCTTTCTTCTTTCTTTCTTTCTTTCTTTCTGTCTTTTGTCCTTCTTACTTTCTTACTCCTTTCTGTTCTTTTTCCTTTCCTTCCTCCTTCTTTCTTTCTTTCTTTCTTTCCTTGCCGTTCCTCCTTCCTTTCCTCCTCCCTCCCGTTTTCCTTACTTCTTTCTTTCTTTCTTTCTTTTGTTCTGTCTTCTTCTTCCTCTGCCTCCTCCTTTTTTCTCCTTGTGTTC
>CM042836.1:3192286-3242667 GCA_023653725.1 Bungarus multicinctus
GGCAAGGGAGGGAGGATTAAGAAGATAGGATGGTCATATTACTTATGGAGGTATTAAGTAAAGAATAGATATTTATATATTATTGCATATGATTAATTTATTAATCAATTAATTTTATATATTAATTCTTTATATATATTCAACAATAGTCAAGGTAGTGGGGGGAAAGGATGATGGGATGATCAAGGAAGGGCAGTAATATGATGAATTCTGGAATTTTAAGATGGATGACAGAAGGACAGATGATGCCGTTGTTGGTTTGCCTTTTGTATTGACTGCCTAGCCTTAACTGATTTCTCCGGATGATCACAAATACTTCCTTAGAGCGTAACTTGGGTGTGCGTTTGAGAGGAGACGTTATGAAACTGGGACCTGGAAAGGTAAATTTACTCTTGCAGGGGCAGCAATTCTGAATGGCGGCTCTGCTTCCATCTCCTTGGTCTAGTGTGACGTTCACTTGTGCGTCAGTGCAATTCTCCCTGGTGTGTGTGTGTGTGTGTTTGTGGGTCTTTTGTGTCTTCTTCTGTAGTAACGTTGGAAGCCTCGTCGGTTGGCGTAAGTAAAGTGATGGCCCCTCCCTTAAGAGATAAAAGCCAGCTGAGAAACGGTAGTTCTTTGCAGGAAGCAAAGACGTTTTTGCACTCGAGCCTTGTGGACATTCGGACTCTCTTGGTTTGTGTTTGGAAACTTTTTGTGTTTGAAATATTTCTTAGTAACTTTATCTAGTGCTCTTGGCAGCCTTGCAACACCTTGGCCAGGCTCATACTATTAGAGCTAATTGGTTGGCAGCAGCCTTTTTCTCGTGAAGGAACGGGATTCGTTAAGAAACATTAAAAGTTTGTGCTTTACCTTTGCTTCCTTGGAACCAGGTTTGGTGTCAGAACCAGGTTAAGTGCATTTTGGCTCCTTTGACGACCTTTCGTGCCTCTGTTGAATCACTGTAGTTCTGAAGTGAGTCACACGGTTGTTAAGTGAATTTGGATTCCCATTGACTTTTACTTGTTGGAAGGTCGCAAAAAGTGATTCACGGGAGCCTGGGACACTGCGACCGTCATAAATATGAGTCGGTTGCCAAGGGTCTGGATTTGGATCAGGTGACCACGGGGATGCTACAACAATCATAAGTGTGGAAAACGGGCATAACTCCCTTTTTTTCAATGCCGTCGTCACTTTGGCCTGGATTTCTTAATGAGCACACAAAATATCCCTCTCTAAAGACTTCAGGCATCTGCTGGAGGCTGTTGGACGTTGCTTTCTGCCTTTAAAAACACGTTTCTCCATCTCTCCTTTGGGGGGAAATCTAATAGTCTGCCTCTTTTAATGTCCTCCAAAATATTTCATTCTCTAGAAGGGTGGGGGGGGGGTGGCTTCTCACAATACCTTAAAAACGGTCGCTACGAAACCCACGATAAGTCGAGGATTACTGGGCCGGAGGCGCCGATATCTGACATGACCAGTAGATGTCAGCAAAGGGCTACTTTTTTTCCTGCCTGGTTCTTACTCTTGCCGATGCGTTTTGCAACCCCGAAGGAACTTTTAAAAGATTTTAAGCTGCCATCCCAAGCGCCGTAGACGTGCAAATGATTTCAAGACAAATTTCCCCCCCACCCCCCAGCTAAGAAATTAAAATAAACCTTTCGCACACCCTCTTGGATCAAAGGAGAGCCAAATATATTTGGTTCCTGTTCATTTTTATTTTCGGCTGCCGAAGTATTTCCGCCGGACGGTCTATTAACAAAAAAAAAGGGGGCCTTTTGTGATTTTTGGCCTGGTTTTCTGGAGGCCTTTATAAGTTATTTCCACGCGGCTCTTCCGGACTGTATTATCCTCCAAGCAAAGGTCTTTGTGTCCCTGACATGCTTTCGGTGGGTGGGGGACGACAACCAGGACGCCGGGCAGGATTTTGGGGAAGGGGGGGGGGGGGAAATGCAGAAACTCTGTTCCACCAAAGGGCCCCTCCAAACATCCCTTGTGGGGAAGGGAGGTTAGGGGAGGAGAGGGGAGGTCTTACTGGTGCTCAGCCTGTCTCAAAATGGCAATAAGCCCTTAGACTTATCTCCCCCTTCCCAGCGCTTCCCAGCCCTCTCTAAGCGGTTTAAAGTAGTCAGCCTCTTTCCCCCAGCAATTTATTTTTATTTTATTATTTATTTTGTCAAGTGATTATAAGATAACAGGTACAAGTATAACATAGTTATAAATACATGAAATGGGTACATATAAGAAAAATATAAAAGAAACAATAGGACAGGGACGGTAGGCACGTCGGTGCACTTATGCACACCCCCTACAGACCTCTTAGGAAAGGGGTGAGGTCAAGAGTAGACAGTCTTAAGGTTAAAGTTTTGGGGTTTGGGGAAGAAACCACAGAGTCAGGTAGAGTATTCCTGACATTGACCACTCTGTGGCTGAAGTCGTATTGCCTGCAATCAAGTTTGGTGCGGTTAACCTTGAGTTTGTATCCATTGTGTGCTCTTGTGTTGTTATGGTTGAAGCTGAAGTATTCATTGACAGGTAGGACATTGCAATGTATGATTTTATATACCATACGTAGATCAGACCAAAGGGGGCATAGTTTTAGGTTTTCTAGGTCCAGAATTCGAGTCTGGTGGCATAAGGTATTCTGCAACGAGTAGAGGAGTGGAGAACTCTTCTTGTGAAATATTTCTGGACTTTCTCAACTGTGTTAATATCAGTTATGTAATGTGGGTTCCAGACTGATGAGCTGTATTCAAGTATTGGTCTAGCAAATGTTTTGTACGCCCTAATTAGTAGTGTGATATTACCAGAGAAAAAGCTACGTAGGATTAGGTTAACAACTCTAATGCCTTTTTGGCTATGTAGTTACAGTGGGCTCTAGCACTTAGATCATTAGAGATGAGTACTCCAAGGTCCTTGACAGAGTTTGGATCATCAACAAGGTTTTGACTATTCAGCTTGTATTTTATTTTCTGATTTTTTTTGGCAATATGTAAGACATCTGTGTCCTCATTTTACCCACCTCGGAAGGATGGAAGGCTGAGTCGATCTTGAGCTAGTCAGGATCGAACTGCTGGCAGTGGGCAGAATCAGCCTGCAATACTGCATTTTAACCACGTCCTTCCTTCCTCCCTCCCTCCCTTCACATTTAGCAATAGCACTTAGACTTATATACCACTTTATAGTGCTTTACAGCCCTCTCTAAGCACTTTATAGAGTCAGCCATCTGACTCCCAGGACAATCTGGGTTCTCATTTTACCCACCTCGGAAAGATGGAAGGCCGAGTCAACCTTGAGCCGATCAGGATTGAACTTCCTGGCTGTGGGCAGAATTACCCTGAAATACTGCATTCTAACTACTGGGTCACCACGATTTCTTTCTTTCTCATTTTCCTTCCTTTTCTTTCTTTCTTTTTCCTTCCTTCCTTCCTTCCTTCCTTCCTTCCTTCCTTCCTTCCTTCCTTCCTTCCTTCTTTCCTTCCATTCTTCCTTCCTTCATTGCTTCCTTAGACGAGAATTACCTGTACTTTAATTTTTAAGCCCTCCCACTCTTTCTTTCTTTCTTTCTTTCTTTCTTTCTTTCTTTCTTTCTTTCTTTCTTTCTTTCTTTCTTTCTTTCTTTCTTTCTTTCTTTCTTCCTTCCTTCCTTCCTTCCTTCCTTCCTTCTTTCTTTCTTTCTTTCTTTTGTTCTGTCTGTCTGTCTTCCCTTCCTCCCTCCCTTTTTTTCTCTTTTTCTTTCTTTCCTCCTTCCTTCCTTTCCAAACTTCCCTGCTGAATTTTTTTTCTTTCTTTCTTTCTTTCTTTCTTTCTTTCTTTCTTTCTTTCTTTCTTTCTTTCTTTCTTTCTTTCTTTCTTTCTTTCTTTCTTTCTTTCTTTCTTTCTTTCTTTCTTTCTTCCTTCCTTCCTTCCTTCCTTCCTTCCTTCCTTCCTTCTTTCCATTGCATAACAAAATGACTCTGGGTGGCAAATTGCTTTGACCCCAAGTAGCCTTGCAACACTTCCTGAGAGGGACCCCTCCCTCCCTCCCTCCCTTCCTTTTCCTCATTTCACTTTCTCATCTTCCTTCCTTCCTTCCTTCCTTCCTTCCTTCCTTCCTTCCTTCCTTCCTTCCTTCTTTCCTTCCTTCTTTCCTTCCCCTTGTTTCTCTTTCTTCCAATTCCCCCCACCCCCGGTGATGCTCCCATTATGGGGTGCCTGGGACATAGCCAGGAGGGAGGGAGAAGGCCTGACAGCAGGAGGCAGAAACCGGTTTGGGGGCTCACTTCCATTCTTGGGGGGGGGGTCACTTTTTCATCTGGAGGTCTAAGTTAGAAGAGAATGGAATAACAGAGCTGGAAGGGACGTTGGAGGTCTTCTAGTCCAACCCTCTGCCTAGGCAGCAAATCCTACACCACTTCAGACAAAGGGTTGTCCAACTTCTTTTTAAAAACTTCCAGTGTTGGAGCATTTACAGCTTCTGGAGGCAATTCGTTCCACTGGTTAATTGTTCTCCAAGTTCTTTTAAAATTAAATTAAAATAAAAAGTTCTCCAAGAATATAATTTTTCATGAGGATTTTTTTCCGACCAAGAGCGACTGGCCGTGTCATTTTTCAGCTGCCCGAGAATAATTTACCGCGGCGTCACCACGACGGACACGACAAACATGAGGTCATTTTTCTGACCATCCTCCCTGTCGCCCCTTTGAAAAACCATTCCCCCCCCCCCAAAAAAAAATCTGATTTTCTTGCTTGTTTTCTTTCAAAAAAGAAACAATCCCATCCACCTACCTCCCAAAACCCAAGGGGTAGAATTGAAATAACAAAGAGTTGGAAGGGACCTTGGAGGTCATCTAGTCTAACCCCCTGCTCAAGCAGGAGAACCTATACAAGTCCAGACAAGGGACTGTCCAATCTCTTCTTGAAAACACCCAGAGATGGAGAAGGAAGGGAAGGAAGGAGGGAGGGAGGGAAGAAGGAAGGAAGGAAGGAAGAATGGGGGAGGAGATGGGAAAGAGGAAGGGAGGGAAAGAGGGAGGAAGAGAGAAGGGAAGGGAGAATGGGAAAGGAGATTAGAAAGAGATGAAGAAGGAAGGAAGGAAGGAAGGATAATAGAGTTGAAAGGGACCTTGGAGGTCTTCTAGTCCACCCCCCGTGCTTAGGCAGTAAACCCTACGCCCTTCAGGTGAATAGAACCTTTCCCAACAGTTGGAAAAAAAATCATACCTGAGGCCCCATTTCTCTTGCCATAGCAAAGTCCTCAACTTACAACGACAGTGGACTTCCAAACTCCCCTGGCAAAGCAAGGCAGTTCTTAAGTGAGTTTTGCCCCATTTTACGACCATCCTTGCCACGGTTGTTAAGCGAATCACTGCAGATGTTACATTAGTTACCTGGTTGTTAAGTGAATCTGGCTTCCCCATCGTTAGGAGGTCGCAAATGGGGATCATGTGACCCTGGGGCAGCTGTGACCATCGTAAATATGAATCAGTGGCCAAGCAGCCGGATTTTGATCACCCGACCACAGGGATGGTGCAACCGTCGTAAGTGTGAGCACCGGTCCTAAGTCCCTGTTTTCGGTGCCGCTGTAACTTTGAACGTGTCATTAAGTGAACTGCTGTAAGTCGAGGACTTCCTGCACTAAAAATTTAAGGTACTTAAAAATGGCCAATGTGGATGTTTGCATATCTTAACCTTCCATCTTTGATCTGAATTTTCCATCAAAATGTGATGTTTGATCTGAATGTTTTGCTTCTGGGGCAAACATTTTGGGTGGTCCAGGCATCTGGGTCTTGTAGTCTTTGCACAATTGGGGCCCAGCTACCTGGGTCTTGTAGTCTTAGCACAACTTCATCTTTCATCTGAATTTTCCATCAAAATTTGATGTTTGATCTGAATGTTTTGCTTCTGGGGCAAACATTTTGGGTGGCCCAGGCATCTGGATCTTGTAGTCTTAGCACAACTGGGGCCCAGCTTCCTAAATCTTGTAGTCTTAGCACAACTGGGTCTTGTAGTCTTAGCACAACTGGGGCCCAGCCACTTGGGTCTTGTATTCTTAGCACAACTGCAGAATGTGATGCTTAGAACGTAAATCCGATTAAAAATTAGCCAAGCCTTAAGAAATTAAGTCAGAGGAAACATCCATCTGACCCCGGGGCCAATTAACGCTAAATTACCGCTGTTCTTTTCTCAATTTCTTTTTCTCTCCATCATGTTTGTGATTATCATTACACATCTGGGGCTCCCGGCAACTGAACACGGCTCAAATATTTGGAGAGCGACGTTTAAAGCTTTAATTATCCTCATCCATCTCGTTACGACTTCGGGCGTCTGGATTATTATAAGTTAATACCAAAAACAGGGGATAGACTTTTGTAAACAGATTGTCCTCGATTTACAGCGTATCTTTAGAGGTTGCTCAAAGTTTCAGTGACACTTTCAAAAAGTGACTAATGTAAGTTACTCGGTCGTAAGTCGAGAATTGCTTCCCTCGCTAAAACCTTTTCTCTCGCAGCCTTTCGCACGATGAGATGCCTAGGAGAACCTGGCTTGTTTCTGAAATTCAGAAAAGGATAAAAGTGGAGAAAAGCAAGGTTTTACACCTGGGCAGGAAAAACCAAAGGTGTGGATGACCCAAAGGGGCGTGGCACAAAGGCAACACAGTCAGATAAGCAAGAAGAGTCCCTTTATTATCTCCAACTTTGCCCCCAATGTCCAGGTTACCTTCTAACTGGAAAAAAAACTTTCCCAGGAACAGCCTTTGGCTGCAGAAAATGAAGTCCAAAATATGGTCAACACAAACTGTAAGTTAAAGTCCAATCAAGCCAAACTGAAGTAATTAGTTTGGTAGGGTAGGAGTAAGAATTTCAGGCTTGAAGGCATGGCAAAACTCACGTGGTTGGGAAGACACCAGAAACACAAATAGGCCACAGCAACACAGATAAACTCACGTTTGCATACATTTCTTTTAAACTCTCATTCCCAGCTGTGGCTAATGAAGGGAATCAAGGCCCTTTCCTCCCCCGCAAGCCATGCAACTCACATTGCTCCCTTCTCCGTTCTTCCCTGTGTGCCCTAGGATGAAGAGGGGGTGAACCTGGGTCTTCCTCTGAACCCCGTCTCCCTTGTTCTACCTCTCCCCTGCCCTGCCCAGCAGGACTTCCTCAGATAACAGATAATCAGAGTTGGAAGGGACCTTGTAGGTCATCTAGTCCAACCCCCCCGCCCAAGCGGGAGAGCCTACACCATTTCTGACAAATGGCAGTCTTTGCCCTTCCCCAGTTTCCTCCACAGCCAGCGGAGCCACACGCCCGTTCCCTGTCAGCTGCTTATCTTGGAGTCAGACACCAACAGGGGCATGACCAATGTACAAGTGCAGAGTAGACGAAAGTTGGCTCAAGAAACAGCAACGGTGAGATGGACCTCGGAGTCTTAATAGAGGATCATTTAAACCGTGTGTGGCAGCAGCCAAAAAAAGCCAACGCAATCCTTGGTTAAAATGAGAGGGGGACATGAGAGCAGTGGGTTCCAATATTTTGAGGGGCTGCGCCAAAGAAGAGGCAGTCAAGCTATTCTCCAAAAGCCCCCGTAGGCAGGACGAGAAGCAACAGATGGAAACTCGTCAAGGAGAGAAGCAACCTGGAATTAAGGAGAAACTTCATAAGAGTGAGAAGAATTAAATTCTGAACGGCTTCCCTCCAGAGGTTGTGGGTGCTTCAACACTGGAGGGTTTTAAGAAAAGCCTGGACAGCCACCTATCTGAAATAGTCTGGGGTTTCCTGCTTGAGCAGGGGGTTGGACTAGAGGACCTCCAAGGTCCCTTCCAGCTCTATTCTATTCTATATTCTCATATTCTCTATTCTATTTTCTATTCTATTCCATAATTATATTCTATTCCATAACTCTATTCGGTTCTATTCTATTCCTGTTTTTATTCTATTCTCATATTCTCTATTCTATTTTCTATTCTATTCCTGTTTTTATTCTATTCCATAACTCTATTCGGTTCTATTCTATTCCTGTTTTTATTCTATTCTCATATTCTCTATTCTATTTTCTATTCTATTCCTGTTTTTATTCTATTCCATAACTCTATTCGGTTCTATTCTATTCCTGTTTTTATTCTATTCTCATATTCTCTATTCTATTTTCTATTCTATTCCTGTTTTTATTCTATTCCATAACTCTATTCGGTTCTATTCTATTCTATTCCTGTTTTTATTCTATTCCCATATTCTCTATTCTATTTTCTATTCTATTCCATAATTATATTCTATTCCATAACTCTATTCGGTTCTATTCTATTCTATTCCTGTTTTTATTCTATTCCCATATTCTCTATTCTATTTTCTATTCTATTCCATAATTATATTCTATTCCATAATTCTATTCGGTTCTATTCTATTCTATTCCTGTTTTTATTCTATTCCCATATTCTCTATTCTATTTTCTATTCTATTCCATAATTATATTCTATTCCATAACTCTATTCGGTTCTATTCTATTCCTGTTTTTATTCTATTCTCATATTCTCTATTCTATTTTCTATTCTATTCCATAATTATATTCTATTCCATAACTCTATTCGGTTCTATTCTATTCCTATTTTTATTCTATTCTCATATTCTCTATTCTATTTTCTATTCTATTCCTGTTTTTATTCTATTCCATAACTCTATTCGGTTCTATTCTATTCCTGTTTTTATTCTATTCTCATATTCTCTATTCTATTTTCTATTCTATTCCTGTTTTTATTCTATTCCATAACTCTATTCGGTTCTATTCTATTCTATTCCTGTTTTTATTCTATTCCCATATTCTCTATTCTATTTTCTATTCTATTCCATAATTATATTCTATTCCATAACTCTATTCGGTTCTATTCTATTCCTGTTTTTATTCTATTCTCATATTCTCTATTCTATTTTCTATTCTATTCCTGTTTTTATTCTATTCCATAACTCTATTCGGTTCTATTCTATTCCTGTTTTTATTCTATTCTCATATTCTCTATTCTATTTTCTATTCTATTCCTGTTTTTATTCTATTCCATAACTCTATTCGGTTCTATTCTATTCTATTCCTGTTTTTATTCTATTCCCATATTCTCTATTCTATTTTCTATTCTACTCTACTCTACCCTACCCTACCCTACCTTATCATATTTTGCATTCTATTCTATTCTATTCTATTCTAATTTCTATTCTATTCTACTCCTGTTTTTATTCTATTCCTATATTCTCTATTCTATTGTATTTTTAATTCTATTCTATTCTCTATTGTTTTTTTTTTTACTCTTAGCTGGAATCAAAACTATGTGCCTGAGGGGGTCTCTGGACCCTTGCATGTCCCTCTGGGAAACTGAGTCTCGGTTGCTAAGTTCAACAATCTTGTCTTCTCAATCCGCTTCAGTGCTAGCTGGACTTTGCCAGCTGGCCCCTGTGGGAAACAGGATGCTGGCCTGGGGGGACGGATGACTTTTGGCTGTTCCACCAACCTTTGACCACTTCTACCCCCACTCCGGCTTTTGTCTACTGATCCTTTTCTTTCTGAATTTTCTAGATGGTCCTCAGATCTCCAGTTTTCAAGATCGCGGCTGACGTGGGCAAAGTCCCTCCTTCGATGGGGCTTCCACGTCTTCCTCTTCCTCCTGGATGTGGGGTGGACAGGATGCGAGGCAGGACAGGGCCACCGAGGTCCTCTTTGCATTGTGTGGGACCCTTGGCCAAGTGGGATGCTTCCCTGTGGCTTCCGCCTTGGCCAAGTTTCTTCTCCCATTGACTTTTGCCCTGGAACATCTCGGACAAAAGGCTTTGCAAACAAGGCCCAAAGAAACCAGTCTTTCTTAGACTTGGCCACTTGTAGAGGGTGGACTTCAGCTCCCAGAATTCCCCAGCCAGCCTGCTTTAAGAGGGGTGGGCTTCCACTCCCAGAATCCTCCAGCCAGCCTGCTTTAAGAGGGGAGGCCTTCCACTCCCAGAATCCCCCAGCCAGCCTGCTTTAAGAGGGGAGGCCTTCCACTCCCAGAATCCCCCAGCCAGCCTGCTTTAAGAGGGGTGGGCTTCCACTCCCAGAATCCCCCAGCCAGCCTGCTTTAAGAGGGGAGGCCTTCCACTCCCAGAATCCCCCAGCCAGCCTGCTTTAAGAGGGGAGGCCTTCCACTCCCAGAATCCCCCAGCCAGCCTGCTTTAAGAGGGGAGGGCTTCCACTCCCAGAATTCCCCAGCCAGTATGATTTAAGAGGGGAGGGCTTCCACTCCCAGAATCCCCCAGCCAGCCTGCTTTAAGAGGGGTGGGCTTCCACTCCCAGAATCCCCCAGCCAGCCTGCTTTAAGAGGGGTGGGCTTCCACTCCCAGAATCCCCCAGCCAGCCTGCTTTAAGAGAGGAAGGTTTCCACTCCCAGAATCCCCCAGCCAGCCTGCTTTAAGAGGGGTGGACTTCCACTCCCAGAATCCCCCAGCCAGCCTGCTTTAAGAGGGGAGGACTTCCACTCCCAGAATCCCCCAGCCAGCATGCTTTAAGAGGGGTGGGCTTCCCCTCCCAGAATCCCCCAGCCAGCATGCTTTAAGAGGGGTGGGCTTCCACTCCCAGAATCCCCCAGCCAGCCTGCTTTAAGAGGGATGAGCTTCCACTCCCAGAATCCCCCAGCCAGCCTGCTTTAAGAGAGGAAGGTTTCCACTCCCAGAATCCCCTAGCCAGCCTGCTTTAAGAGGGGTGGACTTCCACTCCCAGAATCCCCCAGCCAGCCTGCTTTAAGAGGGGTGGACTTCCACTCCCAGAATCCCCCAGCCAGCCTGCTTTAAGAGGGATGAGCTTCCACTCCCAGAATCCCCCAGCCAGCATGCTTTAAGAGGAGTGGGCTTCCACTCCCAGAATCCCCCAGCCAGCCTGCTTTAAGAGGGATGAGCTTCCACTCCCAGAATCCCCCAGCCAACCTGCTTTAAGAGGGGTGGACTTCCACTCCCAGAACTCCCCAGCCAACAGAATTTAAAACATAGTGATTTGATTTAATTATAATTCAATGACATTGCCAATCCGATCCCATCCGATCAAACCCCTCAGGCTTCATAAATGGCATCAATAATATTTAATTCTTGCAATTTAAATAATTGCCTTTACATTTCTGTTTTCACTACATTGTAAGCAACACAGATTCTCCCTTGGCTGGCAAGATAGTTGGCTATCCATTAAATTAAATTAACAGAGTTAGAAGGGACGTTGTAGGTCATCTAGTCCAACCCACCCAACCAGGAGACCCTACCATTTCTGACAACTGGCAGCCCAGCCTCTATTATTAATTAATAATAACGATAGTAATTTGTTCTGAATTGGGCTCAGAAGTGGCGTTTTATTTTTCTGCTACAGCTAGTCCTTGATTTACAACCACAACGGAGTGCAAAATTTCTGTTAGTACGCGAGACCGTCGATTTTGCCCCATTTTAAGACCTTTCTTTTTTTACCGTTCTTAAGGAAGGCAGTGCAATGTTTAACTTGGTCACAGGGTTGTTAAGTGAATCTGGCTTTGCTGGTCAAGTGGTCACAAAATTGGGACACTGTAACCATCATAAATACGAATCAATGGGCAATTTTGATGGCGGGCATCTTGCAACGGGTATCAGTGTGGAAAATGGTCCCGGTCGCTTTTTTTCCCGTGCCGCTGTAACTTAGAATGCCCGCTAAACAAACAGTTGTAATTCGAGAACCGCCTGTGTTCTCTCTCTCACCCAAACCAGCCCCCTCCAAAATGGTTGGGGGGGGTTGTTGTTTCCCACTGGCAGGACCCCGGATGTGATGCATGGGGCCCTCGCGCACATTTTCGTCCCCATCAATGCAGCGCTGTGCGCAGGAAGTCTCGTCGGCTTTTTGCCATTATTATACTCTCTATTTATTTGTCAAGCAAGTATTAGACAACAGGTATAAGTATAAACATGATTATAAATACATGAAATAGCTACGAATAAAAAGGGGGCGTTAGGACAGGGACGGTAGGCACATTGGTGCACGTCCCCTTACAGACCTCTTAGGAATTGTTCTGACCCAAACCCGGTTCCAAAGAAACCAACACCAAACAGAGATAAAAGCAAAACCTTTTAATGATTCTTTACGAATCCCGTTCCTTCCCGGTTCAAAGGTTGTTTCAAACTAATTGTCTCTGATAAGAACGAGCTTTGCCAAGGTTATGCAAGGCTACCAAGAACACTGGATAAAGTTGCCAAGAAATATGTCAAACATAAAAAGTCTCCAAACACAAACTCAGATATTCCGAATGTCCACAAGGTTTGAGTGCAAAATCTTCTTTGCTTCCTGCAAAGAACTCCGGTTTCTCAGCTGGCCTTTATCCCTTAAGGGAGGGGCCATCACCTTGCAGCCTTATTCCCGAGTCGCCTGTGCTGCTGCAGCTGCTCTTTCCTTCGAGCAGCCCTGTGTGCATGAGCACTGGGCACAGGCTCCTCGGGCTGCTCTTCCTCACTGTTGCCATCCTCCACAACCTCCGAAGGCAGCACTCCACTCCCTGATGGTCCTGGCCTCACCCCTGCCTCGCATGCAGGCCCCTCATCTGAGTCCTCGCCCTCCGAGGCCTCAGCCGTTGGCACCTGCTTCCGGCAAACCATAACATGAATAGGATGAGGTCAATAGCAGACAGTCTTAAGGTTAAAGTTTTAGGGGTTTGGGGAAGAAACCACAGAGTCAGGTAGAGTATTCCAGATATTGACCATTCTGTGGCTGAAGTCGTATTTCCTGCAATCAGGTTTGGTGCGATTAATCTTGAGTTTGTATCTATTGTTTGCTCTTGTGTTGTTGTGGTTGAAGCTGAAGTATTCATTGACAGGTAGGACATTGCAATGTATGATTTTATATACTATACTTAGATCGGACCGAAGGCGGTGTAGTTCTAGGTTTTCAAGGTCTAGAATTTTAAGTCTGGAGGCATAAGGTATTCTGCAACAAGTAGAGGAGTGGAGAACTCTTCTCGTTAAATGTCTCTGGACTCTCTCGATTGTATTAATGTCCAATATGCAATGCGGGTTCCAGACAGGTGAACTGTATTTGTGCATAAATCCACCATCGTGCCTACCGTCCCTGTCCTATTGTCCCCATTTATTCATACCTATTTCCTATATTCTTACTCATGTTTATTCTTATACCTATTATCTTATAAGGATTGACAAATCAAATAAGTAAAAAAAGGAAGGAAGGAAGGAGAAAAAAGCATGGAGGGAGAAGAGAAAAGTAGGGAGGGAGGGAGGAAGGAAAGGAAGGGAGAGAATACCCATTCCTAAGAGGTCTGCAAGGGGAATGCATAAGTTCCCGAATAATAATAATTCCCCAAACCCCAGAAACCTTTCACCTTAGACTGTCTACTATTGACCTCCTCACCCCTTTCCTAAGAGGTCTGTAGGGGGCGTGCATAAGCGCACCAACGTGCCTATTATCCCTCTCCTATTGTTTCTTTTATATTTTACTTTTCTTATATGTATCCATGTATTCATCACTATGTATATACTTATACCTATTATCTTGTAAGCAATTGACAGACCAGATAAAACAAATAAATAAATAAAATAAAGTCCACCATCGTGCCTCCCATCCCCTGTCCTATTGTCCCCATTTATTCGTACCTATTTCCTGTATTCTTACTCACGTTTATACTTATACCTATTATCTTATAAGGATTGACAAATCAAATAAGTAAAAAAAGGAAGGAAGGAAGGAAGGAAGGAAGGAAGGAAGGAAGGAAGGAGAAAAAAGCATGGAGGGAGAAGAGAAAAGTAGGGAGGGAGGGAGGAAGGAAAGGAAGGGAGAGAATACCCATTCCTAAGAGGTCTGCAAGGGGCGTGCATAAGTGCACCATCGTGCCTACCGTCCCTGTCCTATTGTCCCCATTTATTCGTACCTATTTCCTGTATTCTTACTCATATTTATACTTATACCTATTATCTTGTAAGCGATTGACAAATCAAATAAATCAAATCAAGTAAACAAATATTGGAGAATTGGTCTAGCAAATGTTTTGGTGTGCTTTAGTTAGTAGTGTGATATTAGTGGAGAAAAAGCTTCTCAGGATTAAGTTAACAACTCTTAATGCCTTTTTGGCTATGTAGTTGGAGTGGGCTGTGGCACTTAGGTCCTCAGAGATGAGTACTCCAAGGTCCTTGACCGAGTGGGGGTCATCAACAAGGTCTTGACCATTCAGCCTGCATTTTATTTTCCGTTTCTTTTCCGTTTACCAATATGTAAGACCGAGCATTTGTTAGCTGAGATTTGAAGTGGCCACTTGTTCTTCTCCACGCACAAACACACCCCGAGTTGGCAAATTTGAGTACTTGTGTGATGGTTTGTTCTTCTCCGGATTTGGACAAAGTGCCGAAGCAAGCTAATCCAATCTCGGCCAAGGTCTGGAATCGAATTAAGGCTGCCGACAATTAAGAGGAGGAGGGGCTGGAGGCAATCACAGCCGTTGCACGCACGTACACACACACACACACACAGACATAAACACACTGGGTTGCCCTGCCCCTGAATCTGTGGCCTCTTGGAGGTCCGCATCCCATCTTAATTTTGCCAGGAGGAGACGGCATCGATCGAGGTTTGGAACACGAGTCCCGGAAAAGCTCCATTTGTTTCATCTTCGTGTTCAACTTTAATTGCGGGTCGATCGATTGTGTTGTTTTGCAGCCGGAACAAAAGCCCAGTTCAACAATAATTGTGCGGAAGTTCCTCCCGTAATTTAAGGTTTTTGTCGCGGGTTAGGAATTCAGCATTTACCCACCTTAGTGCGAAGGTCTGCAGGGACGACACAATTACGGGCAGTCCTCGACTTAACCCCCAAAATAATTTCCACGGCTGAACGAGACAGTCGTTTAAGTGCGTTTCTCCCCCTTTGACCATCTTGCTTGCCATGGTTGTTAAACGAATCGTGCTATGTGGTCGAGCTTAGTTTTTTTGGGAGCAAAATAAAGGGGGGGAGGGGAATTCTGCCTCTGCCTACCAGCATCCATTGGTATTCATCTGGCTAGGGTCCTGTCAGTATGTGAGAGAGTTGAGGGCTGTTTGGAAACTGAAAGAGTATTTGCTGTGTGAGCACGAAGGAGACAGCAAGGAGCCTGGGCGAGGCTTAGCTCAACTGTTCTGCACTAAAGTTGCTTGGTGCTCTGAAACTGAAACTCCTCTGCTTGTGTGTTGCATTTGGAACAGTTTTCTTTTCAGGTGGGGAGGGGGAGTAGAACTCTTTAGCATCAGAGCGGGTTAATAATAATAATAATATAGGAAATACTCAGGGGTGGGATTCTACCAGTTTGCACCTATTTGCTAGAACCGGTTGTTAACCTTCTAAGCAGTTCGGAGAACCGGTTGTTAGAAGAAATTACTGGCCTAATCCTGTAAGGAAGGCAGGAAGGAAACATTCTGGGGTTGCTTACAAAAACTGCCTCTCTGTTAACCCTTATTACATTCTTGGCAGGACTAGGCTTCCTGTCTCAGGAACTTCTCTGGAGTTATTTTCCCCTCCTTTGCTGGTACTTTGCTTGTGTGACCATTCAAAGTTACAACGGCAGTGAAAAAAGTGACTTATGACCCTTTTTCACACTTACGACTGTTGCAGCATCCCCACAGTCACGAGAGGCCAGGCGAGGAGATGCGTGCCTCGATGTGAGGGATGTTGAGTTGGCCACGCCCAGCCAATCACATGACCACCAAGCCACGTCCACCCAGTCACATGACCACCAAGCTACCCCCACCAACTAAGCCAAACCCAAGAACCGGTTGTTAAAAAATTTGAATCCCACCCCTGGAAATACTCTAAATGCTCTGATGGTCATTTGGAAAAATCCTTTCTTATTGAGCCCCGAGAAGCCAAGAGGAACATAGTTGCCAAATTTCAAGTTTGTAGATTTTACGGTTCTGGAGAATTTGTGATGATGTGTGAGTCATATTTTGCTTTCGTATAAGACAGATGTTGTGAATCATTGATTTCCCATTTATTTTTCCCCACCCTTTATTCCACAGAACTGCTTATCAGAAACTCCTTTTTCCCGCTTATCAGGGGGAAAAAAAATCCTTATTTAAGTGTCACCCTTGTGCTTGGATAATGGTTTTGTGTATGATTAAGCACAGAAAAACCATTTTTGCCCAATTCGGGGTTGTTTGTTCAGCTTTGGGAAGGCCCCGTGTCAAATCCTAACCCATTGCAGGTAATCCTCGCCTTACAACCACAATGGAGTTCAAAATTCACATCATAAGACTTGAAGGTCAGAAGTTGAGATAAGACCAGGTCTGATTTTACTCCTTTTTTTTTTATGGTGGCAGTTAAGCAAACACCACGGTCGTTAAACGAATCCATTTATTCCTATTGGCTTTTCTTTCTTTCTTCTTTTGGCCAGAAACTGGTCAAAAACGAGTCATAAATTGCAGTCATGTGATCGCAGAATACTTCATTCTGTCATAAAGGCAATCGAATTATCATAACATTGAAAGGTCGTTAAGCAACCCGTCATAAACCGAGGACTGCCTATACAATTCCTTCCAGTTTCTGGCAAATAAAAGCCCATAACAAACAATGGACTCACTTAGTGGCAGACACGGTATTCGCTTAACAAGCGTTGTAATAAAGGTTATAAAATGGGGTCACGTTAAGACCTGTTTAATAACCACAATTGTGGGGTCAATTACGGTTGTAAGTCAAGAGTTACTGATACAAAAAAAGGGTTTCAGTCTATTTTTTTTTCCCCTCTGTCAAATATTCCCTCGTAAAGGTTTGAGCCTGAAGTTGATTGTCTTAAGTTGTTTAAAGTCTTCGTTTTTTAATTCATTTTGTTTGCATGCGTTGCAAAAGAAAAAACAGCAGATGAACAAAGGAAAGGTAAGAGGAGGGAGGGAGGAAGGAAGAAGAGAAAGGGGAGGAAGGAAAGAGAAGGGAGGAAAGAAGGCGATGAGAATGAGAAGGGAGAGGGAGGAAGGAAGGGGGGAAAGGAAGAAAGGTCTGGAAAGAGGGAGGGAGGATGGAAGGGTGAGAAGGAAGGATGGAAGGAAGGTGATGAGAAGGGAGGGAGGGAGAGAGGAAGGAAGAAGGAGGGGGAAGGAAGGATGGTCTGGAAAGAGAGAGGGAGGGAGGGAGGGAGGATGAAAGGATGAGAAGGAAGAAGGGAAGATGGAAGGAAGGTGAGGGAGGAAGGAAAGTAATGGAAAGAAATAAGAAGGAAAGAAGGTGATGAAAATGAGAAGGGAGGGAGGGAGAAAGGAAGGAAGAAGGAGGGGGAAAGAAGGATGGTCTGGAAAGAGGGAGGGAGGGAGGATGGAAGGGTGAGAAGGAAGGATGGAAGGAAGGTGAGGGAGGGAGGAAGGAAGGTGATGAGAAGGGAGGGAGGGAGAGAGGAAGGAAGAAGGAGGGGGAAGGAAGGATGGTCTGGAAAGAGAGAGGGAGGGAGGATGAAAGGGTGAAAAGGAAGAAGGGAAGATGGAAGGAAGGTGAGGGAGGAAGGAAAGTAATGAAAAGTAATGAGAAGGAAGGTGATGAGAATGAGAAGGGAGGGAGGGAGAGAGGAAGGAAGAAGGAGGGGGAAGGAAGGATGGTCTGGAAAGAGGGAGGGAGGATGAAAGGGTGAGAAGGAAGAAGGGAAGATGGAAGGAAGGTGAGGGAGGGAGGGACAAAGGAAGACCTGGAAAGAGGGAGGGAGGAGGAAGGATGGAAAATCTGGAGAGGGAAAGGGAAGGAAGAGGGTGGGAGGAAGGAGGAAAAGTAATAAGTAGGGAGGGAGGAAAGGAAGGAAGGAAGGAAGGAAAGGAAGGAAGGAAGGAAGGAAGGAAGGAAGGAAGGAGATGAGAATGGGAAGGAAGGAAGGAAGGAAGGAAGGAAGGAAGGAAGGAAGGAAGGAAGGAAGGAAGGAGATGAGAAGGAGAAGGAAGGAAGGAAAGGAAAGAAGGCAGGAAAGCTCCTTGGTGCCCTCCGAAACCTGGTTTTCTTGCAGACGTTTCATGACCCAACTAGGTAACATCATCAGTGCCTCATTCCTCCCCTCTCCTTGCTTTTGCAGAATATCGACATCACCAACTTCAGCAGCAGCTGGAGCGACGGCTTGGCTTTCTGCGCCCTCCTGCACACCTACCTGCCGGCTCACATCCCTTATCAAGAACTCAACAGCCAAGACAAGGTGAGTCAGTTCCTGCCTGCTCCACCGGGGGCGCTGCGCACATCGGAGAGCTTCCCGAGAACGCCCCCAGTGGAGGGCAAAGGGACTGCAAACTGTGCAGAAGAAGAGGAGGCAAATCCTGTACTTAACCACCGGTCATTTAGTGACCATTCAAAGTTACAGTGACCCTGGAAAAAGTGACTTAAGACCAGTCTTCATACTTAACGACCGTCACTCACAGCCTTCCCTAGGAGTGGTGCGGTGAGAGGCAGAGTGGCGCGGTGGCCTAGAGATGGAGCTGTCGCCTCACAATCAGGAGGCTGTGAGTTCGATCCTTGGGAGAGGCAGATATTTTTCTCTCTGGGCACAGTGAGAATTTATCTGCTGAACAAAACTCCGCCCTGGTGACAGGGAGAGCATCCAGCCAGTAAATCACTCGGCTATCTCCATTCACTTGCCCAGACTCCACTCCGCAAGGGATTATGGGGGTCGTTAAACGAAGATGATTTAGTGACCATTTAAAGTTACAGTGACCCTGGAAAAAGTGACTTAAGACCAATCCTCACACTTATGACCGTCAGAGCCTTCCCTGGATCGTGAGATCGAAATGGCCAAGTACAACCAGCATGTATGCATGATAGTTGAAGCAAACCGAGATCATGTGACCGCCATTTGCAATCCGCCCAGCTTGCTTATGACAAGCAACAAGGGAAGCCAGCTCTGCTTAATGACCGCATGTCTCACTTAACAACTGCAATGATTTATTAATGGCCACTGCAAGAATAAAAAAGATTGTCAAATTGGGTTGGTCGCTTGACCCGCTCGTTTTACGACCATCATAACTTGGGCAGGCTCCGTTAAATGACGTAAGTTGAGGACTTCCTACATTTCAAATATAACTTCTTAAAGTTAATATTGCAGCTGAAATATTCTCAGTTCAGGAGCTAATCTGGAGAGATTTGATCGTTATTACAGATAATCCCCAGTTCACTTAGTGACCTTTAAAAGTTACAACGCTGGAAAAAAAGTGACAACCGATTTTCACACTTAACGACCATCGCAACATGCCCACCATCACGGGATCAAAATTCAGATGCTTGTCAACCAACTCGTATTTATGACGGTCGCAGAGGTTCCTGGGGTCACGTGATCCCCTTTTCGACCTCCCGACAAGCAGAGCCCACGGGGCAGCCTGATTCACTTAACAACCGGCTTACTCATCAACTGCAGCGATTCACTTAACAATGGCGGCCATAAAAACGGCAAAATAGGGCAAAACTCACAAAACCATTGATCCAGCTTAGCAATTTTCATGCGTCGAAAACTACCAATTCTTGTTCCTTGGGACAATGGCATATAAGAATAGAATAGAATAGAGAAAATGGGAATAGAATAGAATAGAAAATAGAATAGAATAGAAAATAGAATAGAATAGAGAATATGGGAGTAGAATAAAAAAGGAGTAGAATAAAATAGAATAGAATAGATATTGGAATGAAGAATAGAATAGAATAGATATTGGAATGAAGAATAGAATAGAACAGATATTGGAATGAAGAATAGAATAGAATAGAAAATAGAATAGAATAGAAAATAGAATAGAATAGAGAATATGGGAGTAGAATAAAAAGGAATAGAATAGAATAGAGAATATGGGAGTAGAATAAAAAAGGAGTAGAATAAAATAGAATAGAATAGATATTGGAATGAAGAATAGAATAGAACAGATATTGGAATGAAGAATAGAATAGAATAGAAAATAGAATAGAATAGAGAATATGGGAGTAGAATAAAAAAGGAATAGAATAGAATAGAGAATATGGGAGTAGAATAAAATAGAATAGAATAGATATTGGAATGAAGAATAGAATAGAAAATAAAATAAAATAGAATAGAAAATAGAATAGAATAGAGAATATGGGAGTAGAATTAAAAAAGAATAGAATAGAATAGAGCTGAAAGGGACCTTGGAGGTCTTCTAGCCCAGCCCCCTGCTCAAGCAGGAGAACCTGTCCTATACTATTTCAGATAAGCTGTCTAGTTTCTTCTTAAAAACCTCCCATGATGGGAGCACCCACAGATAAACAGATAATCAGAGTTGGAAGGGACCTTGTTAGGTCATCCAGTCCAACCCCCCCCTCTGCCCAAGCGGGAGACCCTACACCATTTCAGACCGATGGCAGTCCAATCTCTTCTTGAAAGGCTCAAGTGAAAAGTCTCCCTTAGCAACAGAAATTTGAGGCTCAAATCGTACGTCGAGGACTCCCTGTGCGTGCCAGACAACACAAACACAACGCAAACACAATGCAAACACACGTTTGACCTCATTCCGTTCTTGGTTACCAATGATTCATTCGTTCTGTTGTCATCAAAGTCATTTATAGTGCCGGCCATCTGGTGCATTCATAACCCCTGACTGGTTTATTAATAACAATCCAAAGTCGGCTCTTCAGAAAATCAATATATCAGCAAATAAATAATAATAAATGTCTTTCCTGTAGGAAGAGAAATATTTTCGTTAGTCCTCGACTTACGACCACAATTGAGCCCCCCCCCCCCCCCCCAGTTTTTCTTGCTAAGTGAAACGTTCACCAAGTGAATTTCCCTCCGTTTCGCTAAACGGCGTTTTTTAAATGGGAATTTTGAGCCGTTTTACGAACATACTTGCCACGATCGTTAAGCGAATCAGTGCACTTATGACAAGCAACGAGGGAAGCCAGCTTTGCTTAACGTCAGGCATGTCTCACTTAACAACTGCAGTGATTGTATTAATGGCTACTGCAAAAAAAAAAGATTGTAAAATTGGGTTGGTCACTTTTGACCCACTCATTTTACGACCATCGTGACTTGGGCAGGCTGCGTTAAATGTCATAAGTCGAGGACTTTCTGCATTTCAAACAAAACCTCTTAAAATAATAAGACAAAAGGGTAAAATCCATTCCTGGGTTAAATTTAATATTGCAGCTCTCAGCTCAGCTGCTAAACTGGAGAAATTTGATTTTATTAACAGATTTAACAGATAATCAGAGTTGGAAGGGACCTTATAGGTCATCTAGTCCAACCCGCTGCCCAAGCGACACCATTTCTGACAAATGGCAGTTCAAACAGGTAGTCCTCGACTTACAAAAGTTCACTCAGTGATCATTCAAACTTACAACAGCACTGGAAAATGTGGTGGCTGATTTTTGTCACTGCAAATCAATAAATCAGCAAATCAATAATAATAAATGTCTTTCCTGTAGGAAAATAAAGATTTTAGCTAGTCCTCGACTTACAACCACAATTGAGTTCCCCCCCCCATTTTTCCTGCTAAGTGAAACGTTCGCCGAGTGAATTTCCCTCCATTTCGCTTAAATGGGAATTTTGACCTGTTTTACGAGCTTACTTGCCGCGGTTGTTAAGTGAATCAATTCCGGTTGTTCAGTTAGTCACGTGGTTGTTAAGTGAATCGGGCTTCCCCATTGGCTTGGCTGGCCAGAAGGTTGCAAAAGAGGATCACGGGAACGCTGAGGCCGTCGTAAATGTGAGTCAGTGGCCAGGCGTCTTGCATTTTCATCCCGTGACTTAAGGGGATGCTGCTATGGTCGTAAGGATGAAAAATGGTCATAAGAAGTCACTTTTTTTTTTTCAGCAATGTGGTAACTTGGAACGGTCACTAAGTGAAGCCGAGGACTTAACCCGGGTGTTTGCAGGATCTTTCAAAAGAATAAAGGCAGCAGCTTTTTCCTTTTTTTTTTCAGGAAGTTATATTCTCAAATAAATTGTATATTTTTCATTTATTTTTGCTCCGCTGCTTCCTTTTAAGCAAGTCCAGGGCTATTTCGAGTTGACCTCAAGGGATCTGAGTTCTCTTTTCGTCTTCCTTTTCTCACATCATTTCCCCAAATTGTTCTGTCAGGTTTTTTTTCCCCCAAATAAAACACCTCCACACACACAAAATGTATACAGTCCAGGTAGTCCTCGACTTACGGCAGTTCGTTTAGCGACCGTTCAAAGTTACAAGAGCACTGGAAAAAGTGACTTAACCCTGATTATTTCACAGTTAACGACCGTTGTAGCATCCCCAGTGGGTCCCATGATCAAAATTGAAATGGTTATGGATCCTCCTGCTTGAGCAAGGGGGCTGGACTAGAAGACCTCCGAGGTCCCTTGCAGCTCTATTTCTATTCTTAAATTCAGACGCTCGACAACTGACTCATATTTATGACGGTCGCAGTGTCCCGGGATCACGCGATTCCCTTTTGCGGCCTTCTGAAAAGGAAAGACGATGGGGGAAGCCAGATTCACTTAACAGCCGTGTGACTAAGTTAACAACTTGCCATGACTCACTTAACAACAGTGGCAAGAAAGGTCGTAAAAATTACCTTAACGACTCACTCAGCAAGATAAATTTTGGACTGAATTGTGGTCATAAGTTGAGGACTCCCTGTCTACCTCTCATCATAACCGAGCCAGAATGGTTACTTGTGGTCCTCGATTTAACGACCACAATCGGGATTATAATTTCCGTTGCTAAGCAAAACAGTGAGACTTGCCCAAATTTACGACCTTCCGGCCCCAATTTTTAAAACGAATCACCTCAGTCATTAAGTGAATGTCACGGTCGTTAAGTGAATCCATTGACTTTTCATCGTCTGAAGGTCGCAAATGGGGAATCACCTGACACACACAACACATACATCCCGGGACGCTGCAGCCGTCATAAATACGAGACGGTTGCCAAGCGCCAAATTTTGATCATGTGACCATGGTGAATGCTTGCAAACGGTCGTAAGTGCGAGGACCGATCATCGGGCAACGTTTTTTTCAATGCTCATAGTAACGGACCATCGTTAAATGAATGCTTGCAAGTCGAGGAGAAGCCGGATCAGCCCAGATCTCTGAGCGATCAACAATTAAATTAGGAAATTAACAAATTACCTCAGAAGGCAAACATCTGCAAATGGCCGCCATTGGCAGTTTTTCTGGATTTTAATTAATGTTCCCCCCGGCAAAAAATGATGATTTATTTTCTGTGAGGGTCTTTGATCATAGTGGCTATTTTAAACTAGCAAATTTATGACTGTGTCTTTCTCGCCAGCTGCTCTCAATCCCCAGAGGGGAGAGCAAGATAAAATGATATAAATAAATTCCCCCCTTAAAATCCATTATGTCTCACTTTGTGACCTTTTCGCTACCCCGTGAAGGGAATGCAGCTTTCCCGCTACGACCGTCGTAAATGCAAAATGGCTGCCGAGCCCCCAAATTTTGCCCTCGGCAAACGTTGTATGTGTGAGGACAGGTTGTAAGGTCACGTTTTTTCCAGCATCATCGTGACTTTGAACCGTCGTTAAATGAATGTTGAGAACTCCCTGGAATTCAGTCCAAGGAAAAACAAGATGAGGGAAGCCGTCGTCTTCCAGTTTCGGTATTACAGATAGTCCTTGAATTACGACCACAATTGAGCCCCAAATTTACATTGCTAAGCGAGACATTTGTGAAGCGAATTTCTTTGTCCCGTTTTACGACCTTTATTGCCATAGACATTAAGTGAATCACTGCAGTTGTTAAGTGAGTAACACAGTTGTTAAATGAATCCGGCTTCCCCAATGACATGGCTGGTCAAAAGATCACAAAAGGCGGAACACATGACCCTGACACACTGCAACTGTCATAAGTACATGCCAGTTTCCAAGCATGTGAATTTTGATCAGGTGACCATAGGGATGCCTCAACAGTTGTAAGTATGAAAAACGGTCATAAGTCCCTTTTTTCACTGCCGTTATAACATTGGTCACTAAATGTACAGTTGTAAGTCGAGGACTAGCTGTCCAAACAGCCAAAGAAGCTTTTTAGACAATGTTTTTCAACCTCCGCAGCTTTACAATATGTGGACTTCTACTCCCAGAATTCCCTAACCAGCATGGGAGTTGAAGTCCACCCCTCTTAAAGTATGATGGGAGTTGAAGTCTGCCCATCTCAAAGCATGCTGTCTGAGGGATTCTGGGAGTGGAAGTCCATCCCTCTTAAGGCATAATGGCTGGGGGATTCTGTGAGTGGAAGCCCACCCCTCTTAAAGCATGATGGGAGTTGAAGTCCACCCTTCTTAAAGGATTCTGGGAGTGGAAGTCCTCCCCTCTTAAAGCATGATGGGAGTTGAAGTCCACCCATCTTAAAGCATGCTGTCTGAGGGATTCTGGGAGTGGAAGTCCATCCCTCTTAAGGCATAATGGCTGGGGGATTCTGGGAGTGGAAGCCCACCCCTCTTAAAGCATGATGGGAGTTGAAGTCCACCCATCTTAAAGCATGCTGGCTGAGGGATTCTGGGAGTGGAAGTCCATCCCTCTTAAGGCATAATGGCTGGGGGATTCTGGGAATGGAAGCCCACTCCTCTTACTGTTGCTAACTTTGAAAAACATAGTTTTTAATAGTTGCTGAAGTTAAGAACCGCTGGTCCAGAATGTCACAGCTGTCCTCTGAATATATCTCTTTATTTTTTTTTTCCCTCGTTAACCAAACAAGGAAAGCAGAGGTCAAACTAGAATGACATTTTGGTGTCTCTTGGGAGTTTCCAGCCTGGCTGTTTTTGTAGATTATGTATCCCATGAATGGAAAGGAAACTAACAGCAGCTGTTCCTGGACTCTCTCTTTTTTGGGGGGCAACCCCTGAGATATTGGAAGGCTGCTATCATGTCTCCCCCAGACCTTATTTTCTTTAAACTGGCCAGACCCAGTTCCTGAAACCTTCCAAGGGTGGGATTCATTTTTTTTTTACTAACAGTTCTGTGGCGTGGCTTGGTGGGCATGGCAGAGGTAGGAGACTGCAAAATCCCCTTTCTCTCCCCACCCCACTAACCTGCTTTCCAGCTCCGTTCTCCTGTGCAGGGCAACCAAAGGAAACCCAGCCGGGACTCAATGGGAGGCAGAGAAGAGATGGGGTTGGTGGGGCCAGTTGGAGGTGGCATTGGCTAGTTCTCCAAACTACTCAACGTTTCTGCTACCGGTTCTCCAGAACTGGTCAGAACCTACTGAATACCCCCTCTGCATTCTTTATATGTTTTAACCTCCAGACCCCTCATCATCTTCGTTGCTCTTCTTTGCACTTTTTCTAAAGCCTCAACATCTGTTTTGCAAGGTGGGGCTGCCCTTGAGATATTGGAAGACTGTTATCCTGGGTTTGGGTCAGAACAGCACCTATACTGTACCTGTGCATTTGATTTTTCTTGCCTAAATGCAGAGCCTTCTTATTTTCGCCACTGAATTTCATTTTGTTAGATAGAGCCCTGTGTTCAAGTCTCTCCAGATCCTTCTGTATCTTAAGCCTAATAATGACAAGGAGCCAGCCTGTTCTTCAGTTAATCTAAATAATGTCTTGCATTTAGCCCTCGATTTACAATTGTACATTTAGTAACCGTTCAAAGTTACAACGGCACTAAAAAAAACTTGCTTTTCACACTTACGACCGTTGCAGCATCTCACGTGATCAAAATTCACACATTTGGCCACCGATTCTTAAATTACAACGGTCGCAGCATCCTGGGGTCACTTAAGTAAACGCCTTTTGTGACCTTTTGACAACGGGGAAGCCAGATTCACTTAACATCCCATTTGCCATCTTTACAGCCACAGCGATTCACTTAACAACGGTGGCGGGAAAGGTCATAATATAAGACAAAACAATTAGCGGCCTTGCTTAGCCACTGAAAAAATTTGGGCTCGATTGAAGAGCCTTTTCATGTTTTTCTTCTTCTATTCATGTTTTTCTCTTCCCCAGAAAAGGAACCTTCTCCTCGCGTTCCAAGCGGCGGAAAGCGTTGGAATCAAACCCAGTTTGGTAAGTCTCCATGCGGGGTTTTATTTCCGTGGGGAGGAGAAAAGCAGGAGGGGGGGTGAAATTAAGAGACAGGGGAGAGGCAGGGGTGGGATTCTACCAGTTTGCACCTATTCGCTAGAACCGGTTGTTAGAATAAATTCTAAGCAGTTCAGAGAACTGGCTGTTAGAATAAATTCCTGGCCTAATCCTGTAAGGAAGGCAGGAAGGAAACATTCTGGTGTTGCTTACAGAAACTGCCTCTCCATTAATCCTTATGACATTCTTGGCAGGACTAGACTTCCTGTCTCAGGAACTTCTCTGGAGTTTTTTTCCCCTCCTTTGCTGGTACTTTACTTGTGTGGAGGGACCATTCAAAGTTACAATGGCACTGAAAAAAGGGACTTATGACCGTTTCTCACACTTACGACTGTTGCAGCATCCCCACAGTCATGAGAGGCCAGGCGAGGAGATGCGTGCCTCGATGTGAGTGATATTGAGTTGGCCACGCCCAGCCAGTCACCTGACCGCCAAGCCACGTCCACCCAGTCACATGACCACCAAGCGACACCCACCAACTAAGCCACACCCATAGAACCGGTTGTTAAAAAATTTGAATCCCACCCCTGGGGAGAGGATTAGGCAGAGGGTGGGTGGAAGGCAGGGGTGATTATCTTGGGCATTGCTAGAGGTTGACCCCATAATTACTCAGGTATTGCTCCCCAGGTTGTTGAGCAGTGGTGGTATGCTACGGTTCAGCCCGGTTCGAACGAACTGGTAGCAGAAATTCCTACTGGTTCAGCCGAACCAATAGTAAAAAACAACCTCCCATTATTTTCTCTTCTTCCTCCTCTCAGCTGATTGGTACTGCAGGCCTCAGCTAGTGTGTGGAAAGCTGCACACCTGCATGTTAGCTGCGCGCACATTAGCTGCACACGCCTGAACGATCACCGAACCGATAGTGGAACAGGGAGCATCCCACTGCTGTGGTTGAGGGTGGAGTTCCCCTCATCCCCTGCCAAGCCAACATGACCCCTGTTAGCTGAGTAAGTGGGGAGCTGTACTCTAGCATATGAGGGTCAGTTTGGTCGAGTGGTTAAGGTGCCATGCTAGAAATAGAATTCTTTATTGGCCAAGTGTGATTGGACACACAAGGAATTTGTATTGGTAGAAATACTCTCAGTATACATAAAGAAAAGATACATTCTCAAAAGAGTTAAGAATCATCAGGTGCAACACTTAATGATAGTCATAGGGCACAATCAACAATCAAATCATACTAGGAAACAGTCCATATAAATCGTAAGGATACAAGGGACAAAGTTACAGTCCTACAGTCACAAGTGGGAGGGGATGGGCGATAAGGAGTGATGAGAAGATTAACAGTAATAGTAGTGCACACTTTGTAAATAGTTGAACAATGTTGAGGGAATTATTTGTTTAGCAGAGTGATGGCTTTGGGGAAAAAACTGTTCTTGTGTCTAGTTATTCTGGTGTGCGGGGCTCTATAGCCTCGTTTTGAGGGAAGGAGTTGAAACAGTTTATGTCCAGGATGTGAGGGGTCTGTAAATATTTTCACAGCCCTCTTTCTGACTCAGGGTGCAGTATGCAGGTCCTCGATTGAAGGCAGGTGGGTAGTAATTGTTTTTTCTGCAGTCCTAATTATCCTCTGAAGTCTGTGTCTGTCCTGTTGGGTTGCAGAACCAAACCAGACAGTTATAGAGGTGCAGATGACAGACTCAATAATTCCTCTGTAGAACTGTACCAGCAGGGAAAGAGGGAGTTCTAGTCCTGCCCGCAGGTATGAAAGTCCATTGGGTGGCTTTGGGCCAATTCTAGGAGATGAGGAGTTCTCATCCCACTTCAGGTATGAAAGGCAGCTGGGTGACTTTGGGCCAATCACTAGGAGTTGGTGAGTTCTAGTCCCTGCCTTAGGCACAAAAGCTGGCTGGGTGACTTTGGGCCAATCATCAGGAGATAGTGAGTTCACTTTAGGACTAAACGCTGGCTGGATGACTTCGATCAAGTCACCAGGAGAGAGTGAATTCTAGTCCTGCCTTAAGCATGAAAGCTGGCTGGGTGACTTTGGACTAATTACCAGGAGATGTGAGTTCTAGTCCTGCCTTAAGTATGAAAGCTGGCTGGACAACTCTGGGCCAATCATTAGGAGACAGTGAGTTCTAGTTCCACCTTAGGCATGTAAGCCAATTGGATGACTTTGGACTAATTACCAGGAGACATGAGTTCTAGTCCCGCCTTAAGTATGAAAGTTGTCTGGATAACTTTGGGTCAATCATTAGGAGACGGTGAGTTCAAGTCCCACCTTAAGTATGAAAGCTGGCTGGGTGACTTAGGACTAATTACCAGGAGACATGAGTTCTAGTCCCGCCTTAAGTATGAAAGTTGTCTGGATAACTCTGGGCCAATCATTAGGAGATGGTGAGTTCTAGTCCTTGCCTTAGGCATGAAAGCTGCTGGGCTAGTGCCTTTCTCTCTCTCAGCCCAACCCACCACGCAGGGTTGTCGTTTGGGGGGGACCTAGGAGAAGGAAGGTGTGCTACTAACTGAACCACCTCACTGTGTCACTTAACGACGATGTCAAAAAAGGTCGTAAAATGGGGTGAATCTTACTCACCAACTACCTCGCTTAGCAACAGAAATCTGGAGCTCAGTTGTGGTTGTAAGGTCAATCACATATATATATATATATATATGTGTGTGTGTGTATATATATATATATACCCCTACTCTGAATTATCCAAATGTCAATTTTATTTTCTTTGCCTTTTAAAAAAAAAATATTGTATTATTTCACCTCTTGCATCTGCAAAGCACCCAGACTGGTGTTGGCGAGGCATAACTTTTGCTCTGTCAGGAGGATGAAATGGTTCTTGCTTTCGGCTTTGGGGCAGAGTGGATTTGGGGGCGGCAGCTGGAACGCTTGGCAGAGCTCAGGGGAGGAATATTTAGCTTGGCCCTCGGCCACGGCCTGAGGTCCGAGCAGTTCTCGTCTCTCCCGAGGGCTTTGCCAAAGGGGCAGGAAGGAAGCACCACTGGGGGGAAAAGGGTTTACAATCTGGAGACTCAATTCAGCCCCATTGAGGTTCTCTTCCAAATTTAACAATGGTTTGTTGAATGTCTTCCAGTTTCTATTTATTTTCAAGGCCCTTTCCCGCCCCATTGCTTTTCGGCATTCTCTGGCCCTTAGCTCAGTTAGTTGCTCAAGCTTGGTCACTTGGAGATGGATGGACTTCCACTCCCAGAATCCCTCAGCCAGGATGCTTTAAGTGGGGTGGACTTCCACTCCCAGAATCCCCCAGCTAGCCTGCTTTAAGAGGGGAGGGCTTCCACTTCCAGAATCCCCCATCTAGCCTGCTTTAAGAGGGGTGGACTTCCACTTCCAGAATCCCCCATCTAGCCTGCTTTAAGAGGGGTGGAATTCCACTTCCAGAATCCCCCAGCTAGCATGCTTTAAGAGGGGAGGACTTCCATTCCCAGAATTCCCCAGCCAGGATGTTTTAAGTGGGGTGGACTTCCATTCCCAGAATTCCCCAGCAAGCCTGCTTTAAGAGGGGAGGACTTCCACTCCCAGAATCCCCCAGCCGGCCTGCTTTAAGTGGGGAGGATTTCCATTCCCAGAATTCCCCAGCCAGGATGCTTTAAGTGGGGTAGACTTCAATTCCCATATCTGGCTGGTGAGTTCTGGGAGTTCACTCCACTCACCTTGAAGCTGTCAAACATGAGAACCCTTTATGTACCGTCAATCAACCATCTGTGCACCCATCTCTTTGTCCAATTCAATCTTGACTTCCTGAAGTGTTTATTTCAGCTCCCAGAATTCCCCTCAGGGCTTTCCTCCTTGGGAATTCTGGGAGTCCCACTCATCCAGAAGGGGAACCAAAACAGGTATGTGTGTGTGGAAATTGGCCTGTTGGAATAAACAACGATCTGTAGGAAAAGGTTGTGCTGGATTTCTTTTCCTCTCATCCTGTTTCCTTCCCTCCCGCAGGAGCTGAGCGAGATCATGTACACGGATCGCCCGGATTGGCAGAGCGTGATGCAATATGTGGCACAGATTTACAAATATTTTGAAACTTGAGGTGGAGGAGGAGGAGGAGCAGAGGAGGGAGAAAGAGGAGGAGGAGGAAGAGGAAGAAGTATGAGACCTTAAAGAACACCACCGAAGAAGCACTCAATCACTTTAAAAGATCCCCTTTTTCCGTTGATTCCTGGTCGGCAAAGGACGGCCCGTGCCAGATGCCAAGGTGGCAGAGTGGGGTCCCTTCTTGGCTGGGAACTTTTACCAGGGCCAGATGCCCGACCGTGCCAAAAAAAAAAAAGATACTCAAAGCTAAGAGCCCAACTTTGACGCCCAAGGATTCTGCACGTCGCCTAAAAACGATTCTCGTTCATTTATTTCCCCTTTATACAGGGCTTCCATTTCGCCTTGTCCTTAAGGGCGGTCTCTCCCAGCAGGGACCCCTCCTCATTTCAGTTCTCAGCTCCTGGTGGCTGAGAACTCTGCAGAAACGCAAGAACATCCTTGCCAGCCGTATCCTATAAGCATCTTTCTGAAGCTTTCAAATGAAACACATCTGGATTACAACTGAGATCTCATTGAACGGCTCGGAGGAGCCTCCGTTTTTTTAAGATGGCCCACCCAATCTGGATTGACCCCTCTGCAGTGGCATCTTTCCCCTGGAAAGGGGGGGTGGGCTATGAAAGTGGCAGGAGGGGGGGTGTCCAACCTAGGCAATGTGGATGTGACGCGAGCTGGTGTCTCTTTCCCAACTGCGACACGAACGGGTGGCGGTTTTCAAATTCTCCTTGGTGTGCAATTGTTGGCGGGAGTTGGGGGGCACCACAGAAACAGGGTTTGCAGACCCCCGAGAAATAGGAAGAATTGTGGGAGGGGGAAGCGGGGCCAGGCTCCCCAACACTACAGTTCAGTGGTGGTATTCTCCCGGTTCGGCCTGGTTCGACCGAACTGGTAGCTCCGAGGATCTTTTGTGAGCGAACCGGTTCGCTCCGACGATCAGCTTTTATTTCCTGGTTTTCAAGCTCAGCTGCTTCCCGGGGCATGGCGGATTGCTGCACGTCAGCTGTTTTACACGCAGAAGGTGAGCTGCAAACGCTCACACCGAACCGGTAGGAAAAATTTTGGAAGCCCACCACTGCTACGGTTGCCATGTCTTTTCGCCAGCCAGCGCTCCTCTGCTGTTCCATTGCTGCATTTGGCCAGGCCGAAACTCAATTCAGCAGAGTTTGTCCTCCGGAGGCCGCTGGTGAAGAAGAGATGGGTAAATGCGTTGCACGCTGAACCCCTCCGCCACGTACAATTGGTAAAAAAAAGCTCAGGAGCAAATTCAGAAAACGTTGGCGATTCCTAAATTCAGGATCTCTGATGATTGAGGGTCCCAGTGTCTTCCGTCTGACTTCGTCTTTGGCGAGTCGTCGGCTTCATTAATAATAAGAGTTTGGCTGATTTATGTCGGCGTCCGGCTGAGCATGCCGCTGCTGTCTGGAGTGATTGAGAACGTCGGAGTCAATCAAGGGACACTCTTGCCACTTTTCAGTGCCCTTTAAGGATGGCTTTGTGATTTTGTCTGGATGGGAGTCTTAGATTCGAGCCGAGGCAGACGGTGTGCTAGTCCTGGCGACCACGACCGGCGTCTCGGAATGGGTAGAACGTAGAAAGAGTGCGTCAAAATGTTGTCGAAAGCAGTACGGACGTTGTGCGATGTTGCCTGAATGCAAAACACGTAGGGCGCCTTTGGGTTTCAGGATCCCCCTCGAGTAAAAAGAGGGCAGGAGCTGGAGTTGTGGAAAGACACAACGCTCTCGGGCAGGGGTCGCCAACTTTTTGGACCACCAAACTCCTAATTTTAAATCCCGCGGACCGCTAATATGAATTTGGACTGACGGTGGGCTCGCTGACGTTGGTGGGAAAGTCGGTCCCCTATTCCAGAGATGCAGTAGTCACAGGACTAGCTGTTTGGTTATGCCGGAGCAGCTGCTCCTCCTCCACCTGGGTGTTCCGGCCTGCCATGGGCTGGAGGAGCTGCTCCGGGATGACCAAAGGGCCACTCCTGTGACTACTGCACCTCTGAAATATGGGTCCAACTTTCCCACCAACATCAGCAAGCCATCCCGGGGCAGATTTCCCCCCCCCCCCCGCTGCTGGTCTTACCTTCCAGTTCCAACTCGTGTGGCTCTACTCAAGGTAAGGTTTATGCCTTGTGTTGCTGCACAGCCTGCATTAATTGCTTTGGGGGGTGGGGGACATTTCTCAGCAGACCCCCAAAATTTTCTCACGGACCACCAGTGGTCCCCGGCCCTCACTGGTTGGCAACCACTACTCTGGGGGACTCCTGGTAGCTATCCGTGGTGATGTCGTGCTGCTCGGTGGTGTTCCTGCCATGCTACGGGGATCATCTGCAGACAGGCACGTGAATGCAAGTGTGGGAACTTAGCAATCCAGGTGGTGTCAGTGAGGTCTTGCGGTCACTCACACACACACACACACACACACATACCGTACATACACACACAACACCCCCGTTGTTAAAGGGGAAATCGTTGTTTTGAAAATCTGCTCAGCGCACCTTATTTGCGTCCCCTCCGTTGTCTCCGTGAGCTCAGTACTGGGACCCTATCTTTGTTCTGGATGTTGACGAGGTGGGCAGAATTGGAGGACGGGCGTGGCCGAGGACTTGGAGATAAACTTGGGGAAAGTTTGCTCTGTCTCAAACCAGAGGAAGTGAAACCCAGGGGTCTCAGGATCGCCACCATTTCCCCCCGTAGCAAATGGTGCACAATTGGAAGTCAAGCACCCGCAGCGGATTCCCACGGTCGAGAAAGTTAGCTTTGCATGGCGGGGAAGTGCTCCAGGATACCGGCATGACCGAAGAGTGAAAACTGGGCAGGGGTGACTCAAGGACCAGTGCCAGGAGTGTGGCAAAATCTTAGAGGGGGGGTGCAATCTTGTGTAGGGGGGAGGAGTTCCAGGCGTAAAAGGTAGAAGACGCAAGCGAGAAAGTAGTTAAAAAGTTGAGAAGGTTTGAGGAGGACCCTCGGTGGTTACAAAAGTGTAGTTGGCATCAGAGGTCAGGGGTGAGAAGGTGGGTGGTCAGAGTAGCCATCCAAAGAGTAGCGAAGGTGCCACAGAAGGGAATTTGCACGTGCCTTAAGGAAAATGGAGCGTGGTCGGGCCGGAAACGGCTCTCCGGTTGGAGAAAGGTAGAACGAAAGGATACGAGACCGCAAAATTGCTCCGCGCTTGTTTTTTCTGAATTTTGTCCGATTGAGTTTCCTTCTCTTCTCCAAAGGAACCTTAGAACTGCAAGGGTCCTCCAAAGTAATTTAGTCCACCCTTCACCCCCAAATCGTTTTAAGATAGATGGGTCTCTGGCTTCGGTTTGAAGATCTCTGAGGAAGGGTTTCCGCTGGCAACCTCAGAAAGGGGCTCTATTTTCTTTCACTGGACATCTTCACAATTGCGGCCAGATTCTCCCTGCTCCCACCTCTTGAGGACTAGAAACGTAAGAGAACATTTTAAGAAAAATACAGGATTCACTTCCCCAGGGCTGGGCTAAATTCGATCACGCCAGATTAATGGCGTCACCGTCCTGCAGGAGGGCTCGTCTCTTTTTGAACAAGCCAGAAAAATGTAGAATGTTGCTTCTTCCAAGCAAGCCAGCTATAAGCCACGATTAGTTTCCAGAATTGTAAACCCGTTAAAAGAAGCTGGTTAGTCCTAGGACAGCTCCCCCACCCTCTTTCTCCTTGGTCACTGAATTTATTTCTTATTTCATTTGTTCGATTTGTAAAGCTTCCCCTCTGAACATCTCCGGGCGGCTAAATAGATTTAATTTTGACTTTTCACGACTACCTCTTTCCCAACCCAGGTTTAGGGTACATCCCATGCATATCTGTGCAAAACACCCTTCAGGGATTGTGTGTTGGGTGTTTTGCACACCCGGATCCAGAAGGTGCGTCGTGTTAGGATCAAATTAGGATACGCTTCACTGCTCACAACGCACCGGGGCAGAACCTCCCCCCCCCCCAAAAAAAGAGACAAGATGGCGGCCATCGCCTGCAATCCAAGCCCTGCGTTGCAATAAAAAAAGGGGCGGGGCTCTAATTGCATGGACCAGGTGGCCATCTTGACTTTTTTGACCCCTGATGGCAGAGACCCGGGCATTCAACGACAGCATTCTCCGTTCTCCAACGGTTCACCAGCTCCATCTTTTGTCTGTACGATCTCCTCAGGAGCTGGCCGGATGCGGTCAAATTGTCAAAATGGTGGCTGCCACAGCAGGATCAAACCACCTCAGCGATCATGATTTCGATCCCACAGATTTGCCCTGTCAAATGCGTTCAGCAGCATGCTAGTCCTTTACAAGGCACTCCCACTTGCTCCTGAGCCCAGAAATATTGGTACTCCAGGCTATAAATGCAATATCTCCCAGCCTTGTTGACTTAAAAGAAGTGTGGACTTCAACTCCCAGAATTCCCCAGAAAGCCTTGCTGGCTGGAGAATTCTGGGAGTTGAAGTCCACACCTCTTTAAGTCAACAAGTTTGAGATAACACAAGGTGTTAATGGATTTTCAGCAGGTCCACCGATTTCTACGACCTGCGGTTTATTTTTACTGTAAGTTTTTTTTTCAATCCTTCGTGGTTTCCGAGTTTTCTTTCCTCTGTCCTTTAAAAAAAAAACACTTTTGCACATGTGCCAAATTTGCCAGATATGGTTTTTCCCTCTTCTCCCCCCAATGTTTCTCAACCCGGATTTTTTTGACACGGGCTCGATGTTTGCCGCAAATTGCAAAACCACCGAGAAGTTGCATTGCATCTCCATCCGGCGAAGGATGAGGACGGCAAGTTTCGAACTGAGAGCACACCAGAATGTACGGACACTGTGCGGCAGATTTGGCCAAGCCTGGATGTGCTTGCCGCCAAGTTTTTATTTAAAACACACACACACAGAAACAACAGACTAACGTTATTGAAGCCGTTAGCGCAAGGTCTGCCTAATATTTCTAATAAAAAAAATTTCTTTCCAAAACTGGCTGGGTGTTGTGTGATTGTGTGAATTTGCTGTCCTTCCTCCTGTCAGGAAGGGCTTGATGGACACGTGTCAGGGGGAACTCATGATTTTATTTGAGGGGATTCAAAGGCCTTTAGAGAGCTAAAGAAAGTTCCATAAGTTTTATTTTTTTAAAAAATAATTATAAAGTATTTTCTTTGAATTGCAATTACATTTTTTAATTAAAATTATTTTTAAATGGAAAAACTAGTTAAAGTTATTTTTAAGAAATGTATTTTTAAGACAAAAATTCTTTTTAAGAATTTAATTTTAAAAAAAACTAAACTTTTTGTACAAAAGTACAATTTTTTTAATTAAAATTTAAAAAAAAATTACATTTAAGTTTTTTTAAAAAATTACCATTTAAAAAAAACTAACTTAAAATACTTTACAAAGTATTTTTAAATCAAAATATTTTTAAGTATGATTTTTTTAAAAATTAAAATTATGTTTAAACAAAAGCTAGTTAAAATTATTTTTAAGAAATTTATTTTTGAAGAAGTAAACTTTTAAGAACTTAACTTTTAAAAAATAAAAATTATTTTTGTACAAAAGTACAATTTTTAATTGAAATTATTTTTTAAATGACATGTTTTTTAAAATTACCATTTTTTAAAAAAATTCTCTAATTAAAAATGATTTTTTTTTTAATTTAAAAGAGAACAGAAGATGTGATTTGTAGTTTGGTGGCAGAGTCAAATGGGGGAGGAATCAGTAAAAAGCTTTTGTCTCCTGCTGTTGAGATTGGATGTCACAGGTCTTCTCTAGAGGGGATTTTGATCTTGGTTAACCTCAAAAGTTCCAGGGAAATTTTGGCCAACTGTTAATCTGTGAGTAGGAGACCACTAGGAGATCCCCTGGCATTAAATTTGACTAAGAAATTTAAAAATAACCCCACCCAATAAAGAAAAAAACCTCAAGACCTGTTCATAGAGTCATCCAGAAACCTATAGAGATGTTTCAGTATGGCCACAAGCTTTTTAAAGTGCCATCTATCTCCTGGCCACGTAACAGGATTTTGATGGGAGGCCACCAGGAGATCATAGATGTTTCAAAGCAATAGAAGGACAATTTCTGTCAAGAAAACTGGGCGTTCATGAACTCAGAAGGAGACATGTTTGATAAAATTAAGTCTGTGTGAGGCTTAGGTAGAATTCCATCCTTAAAGCATGCTGACTGGGGGATTCTGGGAGTGGAAAACTTCGTATGGAAGAATTTGTAGAGTTATCTATCTGTCTTTATATTCAACAACTGAATCAAAGGATTGGTTGGGGAATTCTTGGAGTGGAAGCCCACCCCTCTTAAAGCATGCTGGCTGGGGGATTCTGGGAGTGGAAGTCCTCCCCTCTTAAAGCAGGCTGGCTGGGGGATTCTGGGAGTGGAAGCCCACCCCTCTTAAAGCAGGCTGGCTGAGGGATTCTGGGAGTGGAAGCCCGCCCCTCTTAAAGCATGCTGGCTGAGGGATTCTGGGAGTGGAAGTCCTCCCCTCTTAAAGCATGCTGGCTGAGGGATTCTGGGAGTGGAAGCCCACCCCTCTTAAAGCAGGCTGGCTGAGGGATTCTGGGAGTGGAAGTCCATCCATCTGAAAGCAGGCTGGCTGGGGGATTCTGGGAGTGGAAGCCCACCCCTCTTAAAGCAGGCTGGCTGGGGGATTCTGGGAGTGGAAGCCCACCCCTCTTAAAGCAGGCTGGCTGAGGGATTCTGGGAGTGGAAGCCCACCCCTCTTAAAGCAGGCTGGCTGAGGGATTCTGGGAGTGGAAGCCCACCCCTCTTAAAGCAGGCTGGCTGAGGGATTCTGGGAGTGGAAGTCCATCCATCTGAAAGCAGGCTGGCTGGGGGATTCTGGGAGTGGAAGCCCACCCCTCTTAAAGCAGGCTGGCTGAGGGATTCTGGGAGTGGAAGCCCACCCCTCTTAAAGCAGGCTGGCTGAGGGATTCTGGGAGTGGAAGTCCATCCATCTGAAAGCAGGCTGGCTGGGGGATTCTGGGAGTGGAAGCCCTCCCCTCTTAAAGCAGGCTGGCTGGTGGATTCTGGGAGTGGAAGCCCACCCCTCTTAAAGCAGGCTGGCTGGGGGATTCTGGGAGTGGAAGACCGCCCCTCTTAAAGCAGGCTGGCTGAGGGATTCTGGGAGTGGAAGCCCGCCCCTCTTAAAGCATGCTGCCTGAGGGATTCTGGGAGTGGAAGTCCATCCATCTTAAAGCATCCTGGCTAGGAGATTCTGGGATTGGAAGTCCACCCCTCTTATTTATTTATTTATTTATTTATTTGATTTGTCAATCGCTTACAAGATAATAGGTATAAGGATAAACATAGTTATGAATACAAGAAATGAGTACATAAAAGACAAATAAAAGAAACAATAGGACAGGGACGGTAGGCACGTTGGTGCGCTTATGCAGGCCCCCTACAGACCTCTTAGGAAAGGGGTGAGGAGGTTAATAGTAGACAGTCTAAGATTAAAATTTTTGGGGTTTGGGGATGAAACCACAGAGTCAGGTAGAGTATTCCAGACATTGACCACTCTGTGGCTGAAGTCGTATTTCCTGCAATCAAGTTTAGTGCGATTAACCTTGAGTTTGTATCTATTGTTTGCTCTTGTGTTGTTATGGTTGAAACTGAGTTTTATATTGTTATGTTTGAACCCTAAATGCCAGAAGCAACCAGCAGACTTTCACCAAGAAGGTCTACACCAGACCGGTTATTGACCTAGTGTTGCTGCGGAGAAAGGCTGAACTTGAAGATTGAACCTCAAGCTTTGTGTGATGCTTTATTAATGTTTACTGTTTATCTTAGTTATACAGTTAATTGCTCTTTAGCTTTATTACTCTTTACTGTTTATCTTAGTTATACAGTTACTTGCTCTTTAGTTAATAGTGGAATTTACAATTCCAGGCGGGGAGTGTGCTGCCCAGCCAGCATATGGGAATTGGGATACTTAGTTAGGAATTGCGAGCTGTCCCCTTAGGGGAATGCATCTTGGTAAATGTAGTTAAGGTATCCTGGGAAATGTAGTCCATGTCGTGTCAATCAACCTGATTGGTCACTGAATTGACCCTTGGTGGGTTGTGGAAGGTTTCTACACTCTTGCTCGGACCCTAGCATCGCCCTAGCGTCATTCCTTTGGCTCTACTACTATGGGACGAAATAGGGGTAGGGGTGGGATTCTACCAGTTTGCACCTATTCGCTAGAACCGGTTGTTAACATTCTAAGCAGTTCGGAGAACCGGTTGTTAGAAGAAATTACTGGCCTAATCCTGTAAGGAAGGCAGGAAGGAAACATTCTGGGATTGCTTACAGAAACTGCCTCTCCGTTAACCCTGATTATATTCTTGGCAGGACTAGGCTTCCCATCTCAGGAACTTCTCTGGAGTTTTTTTCCCTTCCTTTGCTGGTACTTTGCTTGTGTGGAGGGACCATTCAAAGTTACAATGGCACTGAAAAAAGGGACTTATGACCGTTTCTCACACTTACGACTGTTGCAGCATCCCCACAGTCACGAGAGGCCAGGCGAGGAGATGCGTGCCTCCATTTGAGGGATGTTGAGTTGGCCACGCCCAGCCAATCACATGACCACCACGCCATGTCCACCCAGTCACAAGACCACCAAGCCACGCCCACCAACTAAGCCACACCCACAGAACCAATTGTTAAAAAATTTGAATCCCACCCCTGAATAGGGGAAAGATTACTATCATTTTATACTATGATTTCAACTATGCAAAAAATTGGACATTAGATGCATCTCGACATAACTGTGAGTTTCCTTGACTATACCTAAAATAATCCAATGAAAGAAACTTCATATGGAAGAATTTGTAGAGTTATCTGTCTTTATATTCAACAATTGAATCAAAGGATTGGTTGGGGAATTCTGGGAGTGGAAGCCCACCCCTCTTAAAGCAGGCTGGCTGGGGGATTCTGGGAGTGGAAGCCCACCCCTCTTAAAGCAGGCTGACTGGGGGATTCTGGGAGTGGAAGCCCTCTCCTCTTAAAGCAGGCTGACTGGGGGATTCTGGGAGTGGAAGCCCACCCCTCTTAAAGTAGGCTGGCTGGGGGATTCTGGGAGTGGAAGCCCACCCCTCTTAAAGCAGGCTGACTGGGGGATTCTGAGAGTGGAAGCCCTCCCAGAATCTTAAAGCATGCTGGGTGGGGGATTCTGGGAGTGGAAGCCCACCCCTCTTAAAGCAGGCTGGCTGGGGTATTCTGGGAGTGGAAGCCCTCCCCTCTTAAAGCAGGCTGGCTGGGGGGTTCTGGGAGTGGAAGCCCTCCCCTCTTAAAGCAGGCTGGCTGGGGGGTTCTGGGAGTGGAAGCCCTCCCCTCTTAAAGTAGGCTGGCTGGGGGATTCTGGGAGTGGAAGCCCACCCCTCTTAAAGCAGGCTGGCTGGGGGGTTCTGGGAGTGGAAGCCCTCCCCTCTTAAAGTAGGCTGGCTGGGGGATTCTGGGAGTGGAAGCCCACCCCTCTTAAAGCAGGCTGACTGGGGGATTCTGAGAGTGGAAGCCCTCCCAGAATCTTAAAGCATGCTGGGTGGGGGATTCTGGGAGTGGAAGCCCACCCCTCTTAAAGCAGGCTGGCTGGGGTATTCTGGGAGTGGAAGCCCTCCCCTCTTAAAGCAGGCTGGCTGGGGGGTTCTGGGAGTGGAAGGCCTCCCCTCTTAAAGCAGGCTAGCTGGGGGATTCTGGGAGTGGAAGCCCTCCCCTCTTAAAGCAGGCTGGCTGGGGGATTCTGGGAGTGGAAGCCCACCCATCTTCAAGTTCCCAAGGACGACACAGGAAGCTGAAGGAAGTGGCAGCCTTCAAGGCTGCACCTCAGAGCAAATTACACAAGAGGTGACGAATCCATTGATGAAATCTGGGCCATAAATTTCTCTCAAGTGTTTGTTTAAACACACAACCGACAAGCCAGTCACTTGGCTCACACTTTATTTACAACCAATACCACCGCAGCAGCTAAACCTCCCAAGCTATAATAAACAATTTGGACTTTGCAACTTCTTAGTAATAAAATGTGATTTGTGTTACATTCAGCCTAAGGTGGTTTTATCGGGAATAAAAGAAAGGAGCTGCGTCTGGAAGGAACTTCCAGAAATCATCGGCCATATAAGGAGCCGTGTTAATTGCATTGAAAATATGCATATTTAGTGATTAATTGCATCCTTCTCAGATCCAAAATAAGCAGGTTTGAAGTGCTAGTCTCTCTCTCTAGGGATGTTTACATCCTGCTGTCTGTACAGCCGGACAAAGCATGCAGCCAATTTCAAGAATGCTGAGCAAGGCTTGGGCCTGTTCAGCCCTTGGATGGCACACTACCAGGAAATCCCCAGATTGGGAAATGCAAAAAAGAAGAAGAGGAGGAGGAGTAGGAGGAGGAGGAGGAGGAGGAGGAGGAGAAGAAGAAGAAGAAGAAGAAGAAGAAGAAGAAGAAGAAGAAGAAGAAGAAGAAGAAGAAGAAGAAGAAGAAGAAGAAGAAGAAGAAGAAGACAAAACACACACAAAAAAATCGGTGTCACCCCTGGATACAGAATAACAGAGTTAGAAAGGTCATCTAGTCCAACCCTCTGCTTGACACAGGAGACCCTAGCCTAGACCCATTTCAGACAGATGACTTCCCAGTTCTTCTTAAAAGCCTCCACTGATGGAGCTGCCACAATTCCTGGACACAAGCCGTTCCACTGATTCATGGTTCTCACTGTCAATGGCGATACAGAATTATCTTGGAAGGGACCTTAGAGCAGTGGGTGGGATTTAAATAATTTAACAACCGGATCTCTGCCTTAATGATTTCTTCCAACAACCAGTTCATCAAATGGCTCAGAAAGTTTAACAACCGGTTCTCCCTACCACTGCCTTAGAGGTCATCTAGTCCAACCCCCTGCTTCAGCAGGAGATCCTAAACCATTTCAGACAAAGGATTGTCCAATCTCTTCTTTAAAAACTCCAGTGATGAAGCACCAACAACTTCTGGATGTCCAACACAGCTTCAGGGCATCAAATACCACAATAAATTCCAAAATTTATCAAATCTCCAGAAAGACCCTATCAATTGCTGTCATAAATTGAGGACTGCCTGTATTAACCAACAATGCACATTTCCCAAACAGCCAAGCAAACCTTTCCCAGTGTGGGGATAACAGCTGAATGCCTGCAAAACGAAGTTTGGTGTTAGAAAAATATTCAAAACATTTTCATAAACACACCTTCCTTTTTGTGTTTTGAATGCTGCCATTTAGCAATTTATTTCTCTCCATTTTGGTTGCTTTCGCTTAGAATCCCCTTGCTGACATTAGACATTTTAAAATATTGACTGTTTGGATTTGGGTGGTTAAGGCAGATTTTTTTTTCTAGCAAATTATCGAATGCCACCTGCCAAGATTGGCAGGATTGCGGTAAGATAAAAATTGGAGGCATAAATTCCCAGCAGTTTTGCTGGGAAGTGCAAAAGTGCCCTTTGCCAATGGTATTAAGAGCTTCTCAGACAGCCAGGATCATCTGGAGGTGACCCAGCCTGATCTCTTATGAGCGGTTCCCGTACGGATCATGTAGCAATGGCATCCCACGTCATTTCTGTGCAAATCCGGATCCAATCAAATCCAAGACGGGAAAGGATCTTGATCAGGGTTTCTTGAGATTGGCCCTTTAAAGGGAGTGGACTTCAATTCCCAGAATCCCCCAGCCAGCATCAGTTAAGAGGGGTGGGCTTCCACTCCCAGAATCCCCCAGCCAGCCTGCTTTAAGATGGATGGATTTCCACTCCCAGAATCCCCCATCTAGCCTGCTTTAAGAGGGGAGGACTTCCACTCCCAGAATCCCCCATCTAGCCTGCTTTAAGAGGGGAGGACTTCCACTCCCAGAATCCCCCAGCTGGCCTGCTTTAAGAGGGGTGGACTTCCTCTCCCAGAATCCCTCAGCCATCCTGCTTTGAAGAGGAGTGGATTTCCATTCCTAGAATTCCCCAGCCAGCATGCTTTAAGAGGGGTGGTCTTCCACTCCCAGAATCCCCCAGGCAGCTTGCTTTAAGGGGGGTGGGCTTCCACTCCCAGAATTCCCCAGCCATAATATAATATATATATTATTTTTCTTATATGTATCTAGGTATTCATAACTATGTTTTTATTTATACCTTTTATCTTGTAAGCAATTGACAAATAAATAAATAAAAATACAACCATTAAAATGTATTCCATGTTTTATTACATTTAGTCTCTCCTTTGTCGTTTATTTCTAAATTAACCTATCTGATTCTGCGCATACCATAATTTTACTTATTATTTCTGTGTCTGGAGGTATGATTTCATATTTTCCAGTATTGTGCATATATTGCAGCTTGATATTCTTTTGCAAGCAGATCTGCTGAGTTTTACAAGTATTTCATTTAGTGACTATAGTTACAACAAAGGATTGTTTTATCCTCTGAGACGGATTTTAAAGTTGAATTAAAGGTAGTCCCCAATTTATTCCATTCAGTGCTGTTCCAAGTTACAACGGCTCTGAAAATAGTGACCTAGGACCGTTTTTCATACTTAACAACCATTATTGCATGGGTCCCATGATCAAAATCCAGACGCTTGGCAACTGACTCGTATTTATGACGGTTGCAGCTGTTACGCGATCCCTTTTTGCAACAAGCTAAGTCAACAGAGAATGGATTCACTTAATGACCAGGTCACTAACTTAACGACTGCTGTGATTCCCTTAACAATGCTGCCAAGTACGGTCCTAAAGCGGGGCAAGATTCGCTTAACCATCTCGCTTAACGACATCAAAGTTGGCCTCCATTGCGGTCGTAAGACAAGGATTTACACCCTTGGGAGTATTATTTACACTTAAATCAACAGCAACATTTCTACCCGTGGAATCATTTGTTTCCTTGTAGGATTTTGCAAACAACTTCACACTTTTATTTATAGAAACACTTCGTAATTCCTTTCCTGGGCAAAGGTAATGGGAAAATCCACTCCATGAAGCAGATTAGAATCTTGTAGAAGCGAGAAGCTCCTTTCCGATTAACTTTGAAGCTGACTGTCTCCCAAGGGCCGAAAGTTAATGACACCGTCATCTTATTAGGCTAATCTCGGTCCTCGTTTAAAGTTTTACAGATCAACAGAGCTGGAAGGAACCTTGGAGGTCATCTAGTCCAACCCCCTGCCCAAGCAGGAGACCCTACACCTACATCAGTCCAGTCTCTCCTTGAAAGCTTCCAGGGATGAAGCTCCCACAACTTCTGAAGGCAACTTCTGTTCCATCGGTTGATCGTTCTCCCTGTCAGGAAATTCCTCCTTATTTCCAGGTTGAATCTCTCCTTGGTCAGTTTCCATCCATTATGGCTTGTCTGGCCTTCAGGTGCTTTAGAAAATAGCTTGACCCCCTTCCTCCTCTCTGGGGCAGCCCCTCAAATATTGGAAGGCTGCTATCCTGTCTCCCCTGGTCCTTCTCTTCCCTGGACCAGCCAGGCCCAGTTCCTGCAACCGTTCATTGTATGTTTTAGCCTCCAGTCCCCTCATCCTCCTGGTTGCTCTTCTCTGCACTTTTTCTAAAGTCTCAACATCTTTTTTTATAGTGTGGTGACCAAAACTGGATGTAGGACTCTAGGTGTGGCCTTACTAAGGCTTTATAGGGTGGTATTAGTACCTCCCTTGATCTCGATTGTATCCCTCTGTTAATGCAATTTAGGATTGCATTGGCTTTTCTGGCTGCTGCTGCACACGGCTGGCTCCTATTTAGCTGGTTGTCCATTAAGACTCCGAGATCCCTCTCACAGTCACTGCTATTGAGCTCATCTTTATGATCCCGGCACCGGCTAATTTGAACCAAGCCTTTGGTTCAGAAAAAAAGACCAATAAGAATCGTCTCACACTCGCTACCTTGTGCCAAGAGCGAGGGAAAAAAATGAAAGTCACAGCCGATTGTGCACCTCGCACCCTGGATCGAGTTTGCACAACCGATTCCTCTTCTGACACAACTAATATTTTGCATAGGTTTGTTCTTTGGGTGGGCAAACAACTCTCACTTTGAACCACAAATGCTTTGTGGCTGTGCCTTATGAGACTTACGGCTACCTCCATCCATCCATCCGTTCATCTACCTTCCTATAGTCTACCTCTGCCTACCTACCTACCTCTCTCTCTATATACCTACATCTCTATCTGCTTACATCTCTATCTCATCTATCTATAATCTATATCTACCTACCTACCTACTACATCTATCTAGATCTGTTATCTACCTACCTACATGTCTCTCATAATCTATCTACTTACATACCTATCTCTCTCCAATCATCCATCCATCCATTCACCCATCCATCTACTCTCCCTACATCTCTCATCTATTTATCTATCTATAATCTATCTACCTACCTCTCTCTCTCTCCCTCATCTGTCTCTCTATAATTACCTACCTACCTCTCTCATCTACCTACTGGTATCTATCTATCTATCTATCTATCTATCTATCTATCTATCTATCTATCTATCTCTGCCTACATCTCTATCTATCTATCTATCTATCTATCTATCTATCTATCTATCTATCTATCTATCTATCTATCTATCCATCCATCCATCCATCCATCCATCCATCCATCCATCTACCTATCTCTCGCTGCCTACATCTCTATCATCTCTCTCTCTCTGCCTACATCTCTATCATCTATCTATCTATCTATCTATCTATCTATCTATCTATCTATCTATCTATCTATCTATCTATCTATCTATCTACCTACCCACCCACCCACCCACCCACCCATCCATCCATCCATCCATCCATCCATCCATCCATCCATCCATCCATCCATCCATCCATCCATCCATCCATCCATCCATCCATCCATCCATCTATCTATCTATCTATCTATCTATCTATCTATCTATCTATCTCTATCTACCTACATCTCTATCATCTATCTACCGGTATCTACGGTATCTACCTACCTACTTACCTACTACCGATCTTCTTACCTACCTACCTCTCTCTCTCTCTCTCTCTCTCATCTGTTGTTTTGAATTTTAGAAATGTTTTCCATCTCGGTTTTTTGTTCTGTTTCTGCAGCTGTTTTATTTGCAGCCGCAAAGCGTCTCAGCTGCGGATCCAGGATAATAAATACAGCAATCCTGTGGCAATCCCAGGAAACAAGAAGATACGGGACCGGCGACTTCAAAGAGGCTAAAAACAACATCGTACAATTCTGGGGAGTTGGGTGGAGACCTGGAATGGAATGGAATGGAAGGGTGGACTTTGCAACATTTCCTTGCAGTCCAAAGGCAATTTGGCTTAGCCCCGTTTTTATGACTTTATAGCTTCAATTTTGCAGCCGAACACGGAGAGACTCGCTTAATCAGCAAATTAAGCTAAATGCAAATAAATAAATTTTTTTTTTTTTTAAAAAAATATATATATACAGGTTTGGTTTCTTTCTTGAGCCAGACAGAAGCTCTTGGCTGCCAGTTTAATCATCTTGATTATCCCCGGAGCAATTTCTTGGTTAAACAGAGCCAACTTCCAGGGTTTTCACCAGACCGTAAAAAAAAAAATAGGAGACTTGAGGCAAAACCCGAAAAGCCTTTCTGTGCGCTCATCTTAATGTTAACGCTTTGCAAAAGCCCAAGCTGGCCGGAATTGCGCCTTGCAGGTCGTGTGAAGGGATTTTTGGGCGTGCAAAGTTAATAAGGGTTTTGCGAGCTGCTTTTGACGGCTTTTGCGCGAGGCGTGGAGCCGGGCGTGGGAGGCTTAGCCCGCAAATCCGGATTAAAGCCGGGGCGGCTGGTTTGGTTGTCCCGCTCGCGTCCCCTCCGGTCACTCGTTTGGGATCACGTGTCTTGGAAGACATAGAGGGATTCGCTGACACTCCCACCCCCATCCCGCCCGCAGGGGAAGATGGTCAGGGTGGTTTCGTAGTGCAGCCGGCAACGCCCGGGCTGAGCGTCGGGAAGGTTGGAGCATGGATAAAGTGCAGCTCCTCCTGAGCATGGGCAGAGTGCTGCTCCTTTGAGCACGGGCAGATTGCAATTCCTTCAGAGCATGAGCATAGTGCAATTCCTCCTGAGCATGGACAAAGTGCCGCTCCTTCTGAGCATGAGCAAAGCGCAATTCCTTCTGAGCATGGGGGGAGTGCAACTCTTTCAGAGCATGAGCAAAGTGCAATTCTTTCTGAGCATGGGCAGAGTGCAATTCCTTCTGAGCATAGCCAAAGTGCCGCTCCTTCTGCAAGCAATTTAATTACTATTATGAATTCTGTCCGGCCCGTCTTTTTTGCAGGGAAAGCACGAAGCGCCTTGGAAGAAGAAGCGCCTCTCCTCGCTGCCTTGGCCCGGCCAGGCGCTTCCATCCGCGGGGCTCCTGGGGATGGGGGGGAATAAAAAAAACTCTCCAGAGAGTTTTTGGCGTCTCTGCTCCAACAACCCCGCGAGGTAGGCCGGCCCAGCCAGAAACTCGGCTCCCCCGCCCGGCCACGGATGAGCTGCTCGGGAGTCCCGCCCGGCCACCGCCCGCTTCCCTCCTCCTCCTCCGCACCAACTCCGGGCCGGGCGCTCGAATTGCAGCGCGCTCCGACTCGGGGATTTACGGGAGAGCGCCCTCAGCCAATCACGGGCCGCGGTCGCCTCGGCTCCGCCCCCTCCCCTCTCCATGTGCCTTATAGGCGCGCAGCAGCGCCTGCCTTCGCCAAAGGCGAGCGAGCGCCTCGCCGGGGCGTTGCGCGGTGGGTTTGCTGTCCGTCCGATCCGGGGGTGGGGAAAGCGCGCAACCTGGCCGGCTGGGACTCCGAAGCCCACCAGCAGGGGCGGGGCTGGGGTGGTTGCAGCCTGGTCTCGGCCGGTGGAGGTCCGGACCAGCCCCCGGTTGCCGCTTCCGCGCCCCGACGGGGGTGCGGCTACATGGCCTCTGGGTTCCCCCGGCGGGGATGCTCGGCCCGCCGCCTCTGAGCCCAGTTCGGGGACCGTCGTCCTCCTCCTCCGGCGGGCGGCAGACGGTCCCGGCTCGTCGCCCGTCCCGTCCGCGCGATGACCGGGTTGTACATCGCGGTGGAGCTGCTGATGGCGGTGCTGGCCATCGCGGGCAACGTGCTGGTCTGCTGGGCGGTGGCGCTGAACAGCCGGCTCAAGACGGCCACCAACTACTTCCTGGTCTCGCTGGCCGTGGCCGACGTGGCCGTGGGGCTGCTGGCCATCCCTTTCGCCGTGACCATCAGCGTGGGCTTGACCACCGACTTCCACTGCTGCCTCTTCCTGGCCTGCTTCGTGCTGGTGCTGACCCAGAGCTCCATCTTCAGCCTGCTGGCCGTGGCCGTGGATCGCTACCTGGCCATCAAGATCCCGCTTAGGTAAGGCTTAGGGGGTCTGGGGGTTGGTTGGCCGGGCTCGCTGGCTTGAGCGACGCGTCTCGGCTGGGCTTGCTGGAGGCTTTCCTGCTTGGGACTAGAAGATCTCGGAGGTGCCCTTCCAACGCCGGCGGTTCTGTTGGCTCCTGCTTGAGCCAGGAGGGTTCGGACTAGAGGATCTCGGGGGTTCCCTTCCAACCCTGCGGTTGTTAGCTCCTGCGTGAGCCAGGAGGGTTGGGGTCTAGAGGACCTCGGGGGTTCCTTTCCAACCTTGGTGGGTTCTATTAGCTGTTGTTCCCTAAAGACAGTGGAGTGGAATGGAGGATGTTTGTGTGCGTGCGAGTGTGTGTGTTTGTGTGTGTATTTGTGGTCATGCTGCCGGGCCATCCTCCAGCATCGGCTTAAAGAAGAAAAGCTGCACCACCAAGTCCTTTCGGGATGCTTCGGGCGGGCGGGGCTGGGGCTGGATGACCTCAAGGGGTCCCTTTCCATTCTGCGGGTAGGATTCCATTTGGGGACTGGGATAAGGATGGGGAATCGCATGAGGGGGGGGGCTGTGTAAAAGAAACTCAAGAGGGCAGCCCTCACAATCTTGGTGGGGGGGGGCATCTGTGTGGCAGCCCCCTTCTCCATTCTGGACCCCCATAATGGCTTAGATTCTCGACTTCCGACCATCCGTGTATGACGATTCGAAAGGTACGACGGCATTGTGAGAGGAGGGGCTCGCGACCGTTTTTCAGCCCTTACGACTTACGTTTTCAGCGTCAACATCACGTGCTCAAAATTCGGACGCTTTGGCAACTGATTCGCATTTACGACGGTCCGTGTCAAAGTCGGTGGGGAAAGCCCAGGTTCCCTTAACGACCGTGGGACTGACCAAAGAGTGATTCGCTTAATGACGGCAAGGAAGGCGAGTAAAAAACAGAGCAAAACTCCCCGCAAGGCTGTCTTGCTTACCAACCAGAAAGGTTGGGGCCCAATTTGTGGTCGTTAAGCCGAGGACGACCCGTGATGTCGTAAACAGAAACTGGCAGGCGTCTCAACCATCAATTAGTCGACGTCTGTTATTAGCTGCACACACACAAACACACACACGTGATTTGAACAAAAGAAGGTGTTGATTTTTGTGTTCTTAAGTGCAGGGGGCAGGAAGGGGCGCCCCTCCCCAATTCAGTCTTCCCCCCTGGAGCCGCCTTACGCCCATTTGCCGGATGAGAAAACTGAGGCTGAAAGAAAGGAGGCCACTCAGAGAAGTATTGCAAGTTTCAGAGCAAAGAAGGGAAGCAGGGAGTGGAACCCCTCAATCAGGAGGGCAGGCAAGGACTCTCGGGAGCTGTGTAATTCACCGCCACTGGAATTTCCGAACTCAATAACTAGTCAACCTGCCTCTGGAAGTTGTAAATGCTGCATCCCTGGAAGTTTTTAAATAAATGATTGAATAACCATTTGTCTGAAGTGGTGTAGGTTTCCCTGCCTAAGTAGGGGGTTGGATTAGAAGACCTCCAAAGTCCCTTCCCTGTCTATTCTATTCTATTCTATTCTATTCTATTCTATTCTATTCTATTCTATTCTATTCTACTCTACTCTACTCTACTCTACTCTACTCTATTTCTTATTCTATTCTTATTCCATTCCATTCCTGTTTCTATTCTATTCTACTCTACTCTATTCTATTTTCAAATTCTATTTTATTCTATTTTCAAATTCTATTATATTCTACTCTATTGTCATATTCTATTCTATTTTTAGATTTTATTCTATTTTCAAATTATATTCTATTCTATTTTCAAATTATATTTTATTCTGTTCTGTTCTATTCTATTCCAGTCCATTCTATTTAAATTCTGTTCTGTTCTGCTCTGTTCTGTTCTATTTTATTCTGTTCTATTCCGTTCCGTTCCATTCCATTCTATTTAAATTCTCTTCCCTTCCCTTCCATTCTTCATGGGATGATGTTGAACAATTCCAGAGGGCCCAAATACAGCAGCTGGGTTTTTTCTTTTCAACATCTTTGGCCAGATCCTCCTTTGCATGGAGTTTGTCTGAATGGGTGGGGGGTCTCCTTTCCTCTTCCTTTCTGAGGATGGAGGGAGGTTTTTTTCATCTGAGGAGCACAATTTTCCACCGCTGCCCCCAAAGAGGGAACCATTTTCGGAGTGATGCAATCAGTTCAGAGAACCATTCGTGGCAATCTCTGCAAATCGGATGTTGCTTTTGGGCAGCTGCGACTAGCAGTCCCATCAGCCCCAGCCAGCTGGGTATGATGGAGGTTGTAGTCTGAAACCCGGGCTGGGAGTTGTCTTTCTATCCTCATAGCGGCAGAAAAAAACCAGGAACTAAGTGGGCATTTAACCGCCAGCGAAGTATTGTATAATCACGCACTTCTGCAAAAGGAACAAAATTGTGGGGTTGCAAATGAGTTTGTTTTTTTTCTCCCGGCAACACAAAATTTTAATTTTTTTACAAAAGTAAATCCAAAACAAAGTTCTAACTGGATTTAAATTAATGCATTGAAATAAACATCAATAATTAAGTTATGAAAAATGCAAACAGTGACATTTTAAGTAAATGGAAACCATTGAAACATTGAACCAGTGAACGGAAACAGCTACACTTTAAACAAATAGCAACCATCAGATTTTAAATAAATGTGTGAACAGCTACATTTTAAACTACATGTAATTAATCACATTTGGGATTCATTGAAATAATTAAATTGGGAATGCACTTAAATAATTGCATTTGGAAGGCGCCGAAACAATTATTTTAAAAAGAAATGTAAGCAGTGACGTTTTAAATAGATTTAAATGATTGTACTTTGAATTCGTTTAAATAATTACTTTCTGGATGCATTTTTAAACAACTAAGATTTAAATGCATTTAAATGGTTAAGATTTAAAATAAATTTAGAGGATTACATTTTAAATAGATTTAAATAATTACATTTCGAATGCATTTAAACAATTAAGATTTAAATGCATTTAAACCATTAAGGTTTAAAATAAATTTAGATGGTTACCTTTTAAACATATTTAAATAATAAATTTTTTAAAAAATGATGGAGTTGTAACTCAATTTCAACAATTGCATTTTAAATCAATGTCAAGTATTAT
>CM042836.1:3243167-3332253 GCA_023653725.1 Bungarus multicinctus
CCTCCGCTTCCTTCTAATAATTAATAGAAAAAATTCAGGGACACAAAAGTTCTCTGCTAAAGAGCAGCGACAAAAAAAGCGAAACAATGAAAATATAACCCATGTCCTTGGTGTTTTCAAGATGGCAAACTTGGCCCCTTCTGAGAGGAGGAGCGATGGAGAAGGTAAGGAAACATTAGAAGGGGACCCAAATGTCCTTGTGGGCGGGGCGTCGGGCCTTGCGGTGGCTAGGTGTGAGCCCCCTTTTCTCAACACACCTTGTGATCTCAAGCACCTCAACTCGCACCTTCTTCTCTTTTCTCCTTCCAGGCTGAAAAGCTTTTCAAAGCCACCATGAGCTACATGCTCGCCGGGGACGTAAAGCAAGTAAGCGCGTTTCTCGGCTAGGAACCTGCGGTTTTGGATCGCCTAACTCATTGACCGGGGAGGGAGGCTGCAAACATGGCCACCAAAGACCTGTGGAGAAAACTACCAGACTTCCCCCTGAATGCCCAGTTGGGGGTCATGAACGTTGATAAAAAAACCAGGCTCAGAGAGCACAAGGAGACCACAGCCCTCTCCTGGTTTTTTTTTTTAATGTTTCTTAAGGTGTTATTTTATTATCTCAAATACAAAGAAGAGAAGGAAAAAATAGGAAAGGAAGAGAGGATATGGGGAAGGGTGGTGCGTGGGGGAGCAAGGGAAAAAAGAAAGAAAAGGAAAGAAAAAGAAACAAAGGAAGAAGAAAGAAGAAAGAAAAGAAGACAAGAGAGAAGAGAAGAAGACAAAGAAAAAGAAAAGAAAGAAGGATAAAGAAAGAAAAGGAAAAGAAAAAAGAGAAAGAAAAACGAAAGAGAAAGAAAGAGAAAGAAGAGAAAAGAGAAGAAAAGAAAAAAGAAGCAAGGAAACAGAAAGAAAGAAAAAAGGAAGAAAAGAAAAGAGAAACGAAGAAAGAAAGAGAAAGAGAAGAAAGTGAAGAAAAGTCAAGAAAGAAGAAAGAAAGGAAAGAGAAGGAAGAAGAGAAGAAAGGAAAAAGAGGAGGGAAAGAAGACACGAAAGGGAAAAGAGAAAGAAAGAAAGAAAGGAAAGGAAGGACGGGAGATGAGAGGAGAGAGAGAAAGAAAGAAAGGAAGGGAGAAAAAATAGTAAAGAAAAGAAAAAGAAGAAAAGAGAACGAAGAAAGGGGAATAAAGTAAAGGGGAAGAAGAAGGGAAAGAAAAGCAGAAACGCAGAAAGAAGAGGAAAGGAAAGAAGGAAAAGAAAGAAAGAGAGGAAAGAGAAAGGACAGAGGAAAGAACCAGGAAAGAGAAGAAAGAAAGAAAAGAAAAGAGAAGCAAGAAAAGAAGAAAGAAAAGAAAGGAAAGAGGCAAAGAAGAAAGAAAGAAAGGGAAAGACAAGAAAGAAAGAAAGGAAAGAAAGAAAGCAAGAAAGAAAGAGAGAAAGAAAAAGAAAAGAGAAAGAAAGGAGGGAGGCATTGTGTTGTTTAATCTGGCTTTCCTTAAGGAATTCTTCCCCTTTGGGAGGAAAAGAAGGAAAAGGAGGGATGGACGGGAGACAGAGGAGGAGGGAGAGGAGAAGAAAAAAAGAAAGCAGGACGGAAGGAAAGACGGGAAGGAAAGGAGGAAAGAAGAAAGGGAAGGCAGGAGGATGAGCGAAAGAAAGAAAGGAAGGAGGAAAGAAAGAGAAAGGGAAAAAAGGAAGAAAGAACGAAAGAAAAGAAAATTTAGCGGGAGTTTGGAAGGAAGGAAGGACGAACGAAAGAGGGAAGAGGGAGAGAAAGAGGAAGAAGGGGAGGGAGGGAGGACGACAGGACACGAAAGAAAGACAGAAAGAAAAAAAGAAGAAAATTCGAAGGAAGAGAAAAAGAGAAAGAGAAGAAAGGGAGAATGGAAGACAGACAGACAGACGACAGAAAGAAAAGAAGAAGAATAAAAAAGGTAGGGAGGCTTGTGTTGTTATATGCTCTTAAGGCTGTCTTCCCTTGGGAGGAAAGAAGGGAAAGGAGGGATGGAGGGAGGAGAAGAAAAAAGAAAGAAAGAAGGAAGGAAGGAAGGAAAGGAAGGAAGGAAAGAAAGAAAGAAAGAAAGAAAGAAAGAAAGAAAGAAAGAAAGAAAGAAAGAAAGAAAGAAAGAAAGAAAGAAGAGGAGGGAAGAAAGAAGAGGAGGGAAGATGGATAGGTGGGAGGGAGGAAGGAGAAACAGAAAGAAAGGAAGGAAGAATGAAAGGAGAAATGAACAAAAGCAGGAAAGAGAAAGAGAGAAAAAGAAAGAGGTAGGAAGAAGAGGTAGAAAGATGGATAGGTGAGAGGAAGGAAGGAGAAAGAGAGAGAGAGAAAAGCAAGAGCACATCTTCCCTAGTTGCCTTCTTCCTCCTCTTTCTCGTTCTTGCACTGATGATGTTACCTAGCTGGGTCATGAAACATCCGCTAGAAAAGCACCACAGCCCTCCTCCTCCTGCCTGCAGACCCCCTCCTCCCTTCCAGCACTGATGATGTAACCTAGTTGGGTCATAAAACGTCTGCAAGAAAACAAACCCAAGCTCAGAGAGCACTAAGGACCCCACAGTCCTCCTCTTCCTCTTCCTCCTTGTTCTCCTTCTCCACCACTACACCAACCCCACTCCCTTCTTGGCACTGATGGCGTTACCTAGTTGGGTGATGAAATGTCTGCAAGAAAACAACCAAGCTCAAGAGAGCATCAAAGACTCCACAAATGTCTGCAAGAAAACAACCAAGCTCAAGAGAGCATCAAAGACTCCACAATCCTCCTCCTCCTCCATCATTCTGCAAACCTCCTTCCCTTCCATCCCTGATGGTGTTACTTAGCTGGGTCATGAAACGTCTGCAAGAAAACCATCCCATCTAGGACAGCACGAAGGACCCCCACCATCTTCCTCCTCCTCTTCCACCTCCTCTTCACACCCCCCCCCTCTTCCAACCCTGATGATATTATCTAGCTGGGTCATGAAACGTCTATAAGAAATTGCTGCCCCCCCCCCCCCAGCTCAGAGTGCACCCAGGCCCCCACAATCAAGAAATGGGGCTGACTTCTACCTCCCATGTCTTGGCTGTGGGCTGCTTCCCCTCCTTTCCTCTTATCGAACGATTATCATTTTAACTACTGTCCAGATAACAGATAATCAGAGTTGGAAGGGACCTTGTAGGTCATCTAGTCCAACCCCCCTGCCCAAGCGGGAGACCCTACACCATTTCTGACCGAGGGAAGTCCAGTCTCTTCTTGAAAGCCTCCAGGGATGACGCTCCCACAACTTCTGAAGGCAACTTCTATTCCATGGGTTGATTGTTCTCCCTGTCAGAAAGTTTCTCCTTATTTCCAGGTTGAATCTCTCCTGGTTCAGTTTCCATCCATTAGTCAATCCTTCTCTGGCCTTTGGGTGCCTTGGAGAATAGCTTGACCCCTTCCAATCCAACCACATGGGAAGGTCACAGGGGGTCATGGCTGAAGTTTGGGGGTCCTTCCAGAGTGGAGAGAATGTTAAGGGAGAAGGCGAAGAGAAGGGAGGGGTTTCCCCGAGTGATTTATTCGGCTATCAAATACCGAGGCGGAGGATGGTGTGTTTTAAGGTTGTTGGTTTGGTTTGTGGTTGGTGGGGGTCATCACGGTTAGGAAGCTGATGCCTTATTAATAATAATAATAATAATAATAATAATAATAATAATAATAATAATAATAATAATAATTTATTTATTTATATATCGCTCCTCTCCCGAAGGACTCGGAGCGGTGCACAGCCATACAATTAAAAACATTAAATATGTAAAAGTTAAAACTAAATTAAACTAAAGACCCTGGCTGAAAACAATTAAAACCCCTCCCTAAAACCCTAAAATTTGATATAATATCATCCCCCCCCCATTATCTTCCAGGATGACAATGCAATCCTCCAGATGTCCCTGAAGCTGGCCAGTATCTACGCGGCTCAAAACCAGTAAGTTTGATCCCCTCTTCAGAGCATCAGGACAGGAAGCAACAGGTGGAAACTAACCCAGAGGAGAAGCAACCTAGAACTAAGGAGGAATTTCCTACCAGTTAGAAGAATTAACCAGTGGAACTGCTTGCCCCCAGAAATTGTAAATGCTCTGGACTGAAAGTTTTTAAGAAGAGACTGGACAGTTACCTGTCTAAAATAGATGGATGGATGGATGGATGGATGGAAGGATATAGATAGATGAGGTAGATAATGATAGATATGTATGTGTGTGTATATATATATATATATATATATATATATATATATATATATATATATATATATATATATATATATCCTTTGTGTTACAACACCCTGTTAAGCCCCAATTAAGGGAGGAAGCATACTGCTTTCTTTCATCTAACGGTGTTGTAACACAAAGTATATACCCATTGCCCTGCCTCAGCTGAACAGGATAGAACCAGTGGTCTAGTGGCAATTACACCTGCCTCGTATGTAATACTTCCCTGGTTCGAATCCCAGTAAGGGTATGGCTAGCTGAAGAGAGCTAACTAGCTCGAAATAGATCTATCCTAGTCTCCCTTATTTAATTATTTATCAGCTCAAAACCTTACACACATACACACACACACACACACACACACATATATATAACCCCCACCAGAACAGAACACACCACACCCCCAACCAATCAGAACACAGCCAAGCCCCCACCCAATCAAGTCACACCCCCACTAGTAGTTAAAAGGAAGAAGCAGCTGCAAGCTCACATCACTCTGAGAAGCACAAGGCGGAAGACACAAGCCTGAAGATGATGAATGAGACTTCATCGAAACGTCACCTAGATATTTCCAATCCTACCCGGGAGAAAACCCAAAGAACCAAAGATCCACATATATATATATATATATATATATACTTTGTATTAGCTGATAAGTAGCTGATAAGTAGCTGATAAGTAGCTGATAAGGAGAGAGCCAGTGGTGTAGAGGCAATTACAACTGCCTCACATGTAATACTTCCCTGGTTCGAATCCCAGTAAGGGTATGGCTAGCTGAAGAGAGCTAACTAGCTCGAAATAGATCTATACTAGTCTCCCTTATTTATTATTTAAAATTATCAGCTTAAAAACCTTACACACACATATATATATATATATATATATATATATATATATATATATATATATATATATATATATATATATATACACACACACACACACACACACATACAAAGAGAGAGAGAGATATGAATGGGTGGATAGAGAGTGGGAGAAAAAGAGAGATAAAAATACTTTGGGGGTGGAAAAACCTCTCTTTAGTTATAAAATGTGAATCCCCAAAGGGACTTTAAATAAACGTACCCCTGTTTTCCTGCGCAGGGACAAACTCGCCCTGGCCGGCTACCAGTTCTGCATCCTGACCCTGGAGGAGAAAGTCGCGAAGCAGAAGGAGACGCCCGCGGACGCCTTGCCAGGTAGAGGACCAAAAGGGGCTGCCCAGACCCGTGTCGGTCTTTAGTCCTTGACCTACGACCGATCACCCCGCCTGACTTGCCGGGCTGCTACTTATGACCCAGATTCTGGCAATTGCCGCCCCCTTGTGGTCATGTGATGGAACGTCAGGCTCTCAGAACCCGCATATATGGCTGTTTGCGGCATCTTTTAGTGACGGGGCTGCATCTTATGACGGTTTTGCCAAAAACAACGGCATTTGCTTCTGGTTTTCTAACCAAACTGCTCCTATAGCAGTTGGGTTCACTTAATGATCACGGCATTCACTTAACATCTGCTGCAAAAATGGTTTTAAAATCAGGCTGGGGACCAATGCATTTTACAACCATTATGACTGTGATGAGCAGTCTCCATTATGGTTGTAATTCAAGGACTACCTGATATTTGGTTTGGGGGGAGGAAGCTTCTGGGAATTATAGTTCATGGCATCACAGGTAGTCCTCAGCTTACGACCACAGTGGAGCCCAACATTTCCGCTGCTGCGCGAGATGGTTGTTAAGTGTAGTTCCGCCCCATTTTACGACCTTTCTTGTTAAGCGAATCCCTGCAGTCGTTAAGTGAGTCACACAGTTGTTAAGTGAATCTGCCTTCCCCTTTGGCTCGTCAGAAGGTCGCCAAAGGGGATCATGTGCCCCCCCCCCCCCCCCCCCCCGGAACGCTGCAACCGTCATAAATACAAGTCCGTTGCCAATTGTCTGAATTTCGGCCGGCGTGGATGCCGCAACAGACGTTAAGTATGAAAGGTATGAAGATGTCAGGATTTCGGCAGTCGCCCTAATTAAATCATGAGTCTCGAGCCAAACTTCAAAACCCAGAGGGGGTGGGATTCTAATGGTTTGGACCGATTCTATAGAACCGGTTGTTACGATACTGCACGGTTCAAAGAACCAGCAAATCGCACCCCTGGCTGGCCACGCCCCCTCTCCGCCCAGTCAGTCCTTATCGCGCATGCGCAACATCATGCGCATGCCCGACATTGCTGACTGAGTTCTCCCCTGCCCAGTAACTCCTTCAGGTATTCCTTTTCCATCCCCGACGATCAGCTGTTCCTATGATCAGCTGTGCCGGGATTCCCCTCCTGTCTTACTGCTTCCCCAGGAGGTTTCCCTAAGGCCCAGGAAGGCAAAACATGGAGGGAGGGGCGCAGCTTCCCCTCCCCTTCATTTTATTCCTTCCTGCGCCCCAGGGAAGCTTCCTGGGTGGGGGATTTTCCTACAGACTTTTTTGGGGGGGATTTTTCCAGGGTCTCTCTCTGGTCTGCGGGATTTAAAATGATGAGTTGGGTGATCCCTGAGGTCCAAAAATTTGGAGAGCCCTGCTCTGGGAGCCGTTACATTCCCAGAGGATGCCGGGGTGAGATGTGTCCATCCAGGAAAACAGATGGATTCAGATTCATTTAAGATGGGAGAATCATATGCCTTACTAGGAGAAGGATGTAATTTGATCGCAGGCATGAGTTTTACAATTGTTTTACAACAAGTGAATGGTTAAGGAAATTTTGTTTTTTACAACAGCAAGATAACAAATGCCTATAGAGTAACTTTCTACTCAGTGCAATGCTATGTTCTACTGCATTTCTTTCTTTATTATTACTATTCCCTTCATCATAACGGTCACTGAAAGAACGGTTGTAAGCCAGGGACTCTGGGGCAGCCCCTCCTCAAATATTGGAACACTGCTATCAAGAGAAGGACCAGGGGAGACATGATAACAGTCTTCCAATATTTGAGGAGGGGCTGCCCCAGAGAGGAGGTGGGTGGGTCAAGCAATTTTCTAAAGCCCCTGAAGGCCAGATAAGGAACAATGAATGGAAACTGATCAAGGAGAGATTCAACCTGGAAATAAGGAGGAATTTTCTGACAGGGAGAACTCTCAACCCATGGAACAGAAGTTGCCTTCGGAAGTTGTGGGAGCTTCATCATTGGAGGCTTTTAGGAAGAGACTGGGCTGCTATCGGTCAGAAATGGTGTAGGGTCTCCTGCTTGGGCAGGGGGTTGGACTAGATGACCTCCAAGGTTATCTGACTACGTGTAATGCAGATCGGAGCCGGGCTGGGCTCACTTCTCTCTTCCCCTCTTGTTCCAGAGGAAGAACGGGTCAACACCCACCTTTTACTGGCCATGAGTCTGGACTCCTACGCCCGCTATCTCCTGGCCCACCACGAGACAACGCTGGCCCAGACCATGTACGAGAGGGCGCTGAAGATCGCGCTGGAGGTCAACGGGGAGAGGCACCCTCAGGTGAGCCCCGTGGGACTTCCAAGGACGAAGGGCCGAAGGGCGGAAACTCATCAGGGTTTTACAGACTTAGTTTAGTTTACTTGATTGTCCTTGCACCTCGTACAACAAAATCCAACACCATCTTCAATGCACATCAGCCATGACCATGAAAACAAACACAAACACACATCCTTCACCCTTCACACATTGAACCAAAAACCCACAACACCACACCAACACTGCACTGTACAGCAGAACTCAAAAGAGCTACTGCCCTGGGATAGAAACTGTTTTTCAGCCTGTTTGTCCTTGTTTCTATTATCCTGTACCGTCTGCCAGATGGTAATAATTAAAAAAAAAAGGGTTCCCAGGATGAGATGGATCTTTGAGGATGTTTCGAACTTTCTTAATGGGGTTTCCTGCATTTCCTGACCTGGGGGACTAGATGACCTCCGAGGGTCCCTTCCCATTCCATCATTCTTTTTTCTTTTTCTTTTTTTTTAAATGTTTCTTAAGGTGTTATTTTATTATATCAAATACAAAGAAGAGAAAGAAAAAAAGAGGAATTGAAGGGAAGGGGAAACAGGAATGGTGGGCGTGGGATACAAGAGGAAAAAAAAAGAGAGAGAGAGAAAGAAGAGGGAGGGAGATGGATAAGTGGGAGGAAGGAAGGAGAAAAAAGAGAAAGGAAGGAATAATGAAAGATGAAAGAAGGAAAGAAGGAAAGAGAAGAGAAAGAAGAGGTAGGAAGATGGATAGGTGAGAGGAAGGAAGGAGAGGGAGAGAGAGAAAGAGAGGCAAGAGCACATCTTCCTTAGTTGCCCTCTTTCTCCTCCTCCTCGTTCTTGCACTGGTGATATTCCCTAGTTGGGTCGTGAAATGTCTGCAAGAAAACCACCCAACTGAGAGAGCAACAAGGACCTCACAATCCTTTTCTTCCTCCTCCTCCTCCTCCTCCTCCTCCTCTCCATAACCCCCCCTTCCTTCCAGCACTGATGATGTTACGTCTGCAAGAAAACCACCGATGTCAGAGAGCGCCAGCACCCCTGTAGTTCCACCCTGTAGTTCCATTCTGGCTTCGGAGTCCCTGGACTTAAACTCTTCTCCTTTCTGAACTGGGGTGTTTTGTTTTTTGCTTTGGTTTTCTTCCTCCTTCCCCGGCTCAGACCGTGGTGGTGATGAACGATTTGGCCACGGCGTTGGATACTCAGGGACTCTACGAGGAGGCCTACGCCCAGGTGAGCCGAGCCGCCGAACTGGCCCAGCAGACCGAGCACACGGATACCCACGTGATCCTGAACAACCTGGCTGGCATTCTGATCCATAAAGGTGAGAGGAGGCATCGAGGGGGGGCTGTGAATCTACGTGGTGGGGCAGGGAGATGGGAAGAGGCAAGGAAAAAGTCCCTGGAGGTTTTCAAGAAGAGACTTGGGCTGCCATCGGTCAGAAATGGTGTGATCTCCTGTTTGGGCGGGGGGTTGGAATAGATGACCTCCAAGGTCCCTTCCAACTCATCATCTCCTGGCGATTGGCCCAAAGTCACCCAGCTGCCTTTCATGCCTAAGGCGGGACTAGAACTCACTGTCTCCTGGCGATTGGACCAAAGTCACCCAGCTGCCTTTCATGCCTAAGGCGGGACTAGAACTCACTGTCTCCTGGCGATTGGACCAAAATCACCCAGCTGCCTTTCATGCCTAAGGCGGGACTAGAACTCACTGTCTCCTGGCGATTGGACCAAAGTCACCCAGCTGCCTTTCATGCCTAAGGCGGGACTAGAACTCCTTGTCTCCTGGTGATTGGCCCAAAGTCACCCAATGGCTTTCATGCCTAAAGTGGGACTAGAACTCACTGTCTCCTGGCGATTGGCCCAAAGTCACCCAGCTACCTTTCATGCCTAAGGCGGGACTAGAACTCACTGTCTCCTGGCGATTGGCCTAAAGTCACCCAGCTGCCTTTCATGCCTAAGGCGGGACTAGAACTCAGTCTCCTGGCGATTGGCCTAAAGTCACCCAGCTGCCTTTCATGCCTAAGGCGGGACTAGAATTCATTGTCTCCTGGTGATTGGCCTAAAGTCACCCAGATGGCTTTCATGCCTAAGGCGGGACTAGAACTCACTGTCTCCTGGCGATTGGCCCAAAGTCACCCAGCTACCTTTCATGCCTAAGGCAGGACTAGAACTCACTGTCTCCTGGCGATTGGCCTAAAGTCACCCAGCTGCCTTTCATGCCTAAGGCGGGACTAGAACTCACTGTCTCCTGGCGATTGGCCTAAAGTCACCCAGCTGCCTTTCATGCCTAAGGCGGGACTAGAATTCATTGTCTCCTGGCGATTGGCCTAAAGTCACCCAGATGGCTTTCATGCCTAAGGCGGGACTAGAACTCACTGTCTCCTGGCGATTGGCCCAAAGTCACCCAGCTGCCTTTCATGCCTAAGGCGGGACTAGAACTCACTGTCTCCTGGCGATTGGCCTAAAGTCACCCAGCTGCCTTTCATGCCTAAGGCGGGACTAGAATTCATTGTCTCCTGGAGATTGGCCTAAAGTCACCCAGATGGCTTTCATGCCTAAGGCGGGACTAGAACTCACTGTCTCCTGGCGATTGGCCCAAAGTCACCCAGCTGCCTTTCATGACTAAGGCGGGACTAGAACTCACTGTCTCCTGGCGATTGGCCCAAAGTCACCCAGCTGCCTTTCATGCCTAAGGCGGGACTAGAACTCACTGTCTTCTGGCGATTGGCCTAAAGTCACCTAGCTGCCTTTCATGACTAAGGCGGGACTAGAACTCACTGTCTCCTGGCGATTGGCCCAAGTCACCCAGCTGCCTTTCATGCCTAAGGCGGGACTAGAACTCACTGTCTCCTGGCGATTGGCCCAAGTCACCCAGCTGCCTTTCATGCCTAAGGCGGGACTAGAATTCATTGTCTCCTGGTGATTGGCCTAAAGTCACCCACATGGCTTTCATGTTTAAAGTAGGATTAGAATTCAGATCTCCTGCTTTTTAGCCTGGTGCCTTTAACTCCTACACTCAACTGGCTCCCTTAGCTGTTTATGTACAGCTTGTCCTTGACTTCATGACCACAATTGGGGCCAGAATTCCCGTTGCTAAGTAAGGTGGTCATTCAGTGAGTCACGCTCAGTTGTTGCCATGGTTAAGTGAATCACTGAAGTGAAGTTAGTTAGCAACCCGGTCATTAAGTGAATCTGGCTCCCCCCATTGATTTTTGTTTGTCAGAATTCCCAAAAGGGGATCACAAGACCCCTCCCTCCAGGGACATTGCAACCGTCGTAAGTATGAGTCAGTGGCTAAGAGTCTGAATCTTGATCCCGCGACCGTGGAGACGTTGCGACGGTTGTTCAGTGCAAAAAGCGGCCCTTAAGTCACATTTTTTTCCGTGCTGTTGCAACTTCGGTCGCTAAACGAACGGTCGCGAGGTCGAGGACTTTCCTGCCCTGCCATTTGTCAGAAACGGTGTAGAGGGGGTTAGACTAGATGACCTCCAAGGTCCCTTTCCAACTCTGATTATCTGTTATCTGTATTTCCCTTCCCCACCCCACCCCACTCACCAGGAGATTATTCCCAGGCCGGGAAGGTCTACAAAACCGCCCTGGAAGTGGCCGAGAAATCGGGCGACGGCGTGGCGGTGCGATACATCACGAAGGAACTGGCTCAGCTGTCCAAGAAGAAGCGGATGCTGCGGTCCAAAGCCCAGGCCGGCTTGGAGGAGACGGAAGCGGGCAAGGAGAGGGCCGAGGGGCCGAAGGAGTGACCGCAACACCCCCCCCCTCCCTCCCTCCCGTGGCTTGGAAGAAGAGAGTCTGGATGGCAATAGGCGTTCCGCTTGCGAAGACAACGCACACGGTGCGGGTCACGTGGGGCAGCTCTCGATCTGCGCCCTGCCCAGGAGGACGGAGCCTAGGGGGCGCCAGCCTGGGGGGGCAGAGGGGGCAAGGACCCTCCCCCCTCTTGAGGACAGCCCGTTTGGAGAGCCCCCGGGGCCGAATAAAGCAAGAAATACCTGCAGGTTTAAGCAATAAAACTTATTATTTTGATTTAACCAATCATCCCGCCGGACCTCATGAAGGCCTGCAAAAGGCGCCCCCTACTGGTTGGCATTCACTACAGATTAGATTGATAAAAGAGTTTAACCGATTAACAGATCATCAAGAGTTGGAAGGGACCTTGGAGGTCATCCAGTCCAACCCCCTGGCCAAGTGGGAGACCCTACACTATTTCTGACAGATGGCAGTCCAGTCTCTTCTTGGAAGTCTCCAGTGATGAAGCTCCCACAACTTCCAAGGGCTTGGAAGTGACCTTGTAGGAAGGGATCCTGTATAGATCATCTAGTCCAACCCCCCTGCCCAAGGATTAGATTAGGTTGACAGAGTTTAACAGATTAACAGATAATCAGAGTTGGAAGGGACCTTGTAGGTCATCTAGTCAAACCCCCCGCCCAAGAAGGAGACCCTACTACACTATTGTCAGCTTGTCCTTGATATACAATGGCTTGTTTAGTGACCATTGGATCTCCGGGCCGAATAAAGCAGAAATACCTGCAGCTTAAGCAATAAAATTTATTATTTTCATTTAACCAATCATCCTGCTGGACCTCATGAGGGCCTGAAAAAGGCACCCCCTACAGGTTATCATGAACTATAGGTTGTCCTTGATTTACAATATTTCATTTAGCGACCGAAGTCGCAATGGTGCTGGGAAAAGGGACTTGTTTTTCACACTTACGACCGTTTTGCAGCATCCCCAGGGTCACGGGATTCAAAATTTGGGACGCTTGGCAACCGACTCGTATTTATGATGGTCCCGGGGTCCCGTGATCCCCTTTTGCGACCTTCTGGCCAGCGAAGTCAGTGGGGGAAGCCCAATTTGCTTAATAACGGTGTTATTAAGTTAACGACTGCAGTGATCGGCTCGACAACCATGGAAGGTATAGTGAAACGGGGCAAAACTCACCTAGCTCCTGTCTCGCTTGGTGACAGAAGTGTTGGGCTCAGTTGTGGTTGTAAGTTGAGGACTATGACAAAATATGAGGTAGGGTAGGAAAAGCAAACAAGGAGAGCGAGCTAAAATATTTTCCCTGTGGCTTTGAAACCCGGAAGCTCCAATCCTGATCCCATGAAGCCGTTTTTTTTTTCCTGGATGACATCTGGACACAGCAGTCAAACCAATTTGCAGAAAGGACCTGGGTTCAAATCTCTGGAGCTGATGGATTCAAGGAGGGGATTGAAACTCCAAAGAGAGCAACAGGGGATCCAGGCCTTGCTGATGAAATGGGAGTTTAGCCATGTTGTATTATTTAGTCCTGTCAATGCTTAGGATGCTCTTCTCCCCACCCCCCCACCCCTCAAATTTTTAGAAAATCAGGACATATCAAGTTAAGGTGGCTGATTGGGGGAGTTTTTCAACCATGGCAACTTTTAAGATGGGTGGACTTCCACTCCCAGAATTCTCCAGCCAGCAACTCCCAGAATTCCTCATTGGCATGCTTTAAGAGAAATGGATATTAACTCCCAGAACCCCCCAGCCATCATGCTTTAAGAGGGGTGGGATTCCACTCCAGAATCCCCCAGCCAGCATCCATTAAGAGGGGAGGACTTCCACTCCCAGAATCCCCCAGCCGGCATCCTCTAAGACAGGTCTCCAACCTTGGCAACTTTTAATATTTCTGGACTTCAAATATCCCCCAGCCAGCATGCTTTAAGACGGCCGAACTTCCACTCCCAGAATTCCCCAGCCATCCTGTTTATTAGAGAACTCTGGGAGTTGAAGTCCACCCTTCAAGTTTGAGAAACACTGGTTTTTGGCGTTAAGTCTCACGCCTTCCTTTGCACCCTACAAAGACCAGGGAAGAAGAGATTTTTAAGATTTACTCAAAGGCCCAACAGACCATGGCAGCTGCCCACAGGCTTGCTTGGGGTCATGGGTGAGAGTGGGGAGAGGGCAAAGGACACCCCCCCCTCCTCAAATTATTCTGGGTTGCAGCCATGATGAAAAGCAACCTGTTTCTTCGGCCCACCCTAGAATGCAGATTTTAAAAGCTCACTTTTTCAGCCCTCCACCCCCAGCCCCGAGAAAAAGACGGACCGAAGGAAAATTCGCAAACCTGCTTTTCTTTTTATTATTTGATTGGTCTGAATTGTAGAAGTTGCCATTTTACTTGGGGGTAAAATGCATGGGCACCAGCAGAACAGGGACACAAAGGGGGTGGGTGGGTGGTATTTGAGATTCTTCTTCTCTCCCCACGCCAGAAAAATTAAAATTTGCTGAACATACCAAGGGGAAGAACAACAGCAGGGATCAGAAATCAACGACGGGGGAAAAATGTATATATATATATATATATATATATATATGAATATCTATTCGACCTCCCAAAGTAGGAAATGTTATTTGAAATCATAGAAAGGGACAATTCCCTGTGCAAAGTAATTTTTTTTTTTTTAAACCACCAAATCTTTGGAATTTTGCAAAAAAAAAAATCCTATCGTTCTTATATTATTAATAATAATTATGCCGGGCTTCACAAAGACTGCAATTTCTCAAATTTCACCCGCCGTCTGTTGAAGGTCGATGAGAGAAATTTGCAAGTGAGAGATTTGCAAAAAAGACAAACCCCAAAAAACCTTTGCCGAGGAGGTGTGCTCGCTTCCTGACTTATTATTTCTTTATTAATTAATAAACACGACGTCGTTGCCCCTGTAATGGATTTCCGGTTGTGCATTTTGTTTGCAGAGACCGACAACAAGGGTTTAAACCAGGGGGTCTCCAACCTTGGCCCCTTTAAGACTTGTGGACTTCAATTCCCAGAGTTCCTCAGCCAGGAACTGGCTGAGGAACTCTGGGAATTGAAGTCCACAAGTCTTAAAGGGGCCAAGGTTGGAGACCCCCTGGTTTAAAAGATAACACAACTGTTGTGTCCTCTTCCCCCTCCCCCCCCCCACTCCTTTCCTACAGTTTTTCACACCCTGCAAAGTTTAGCAACCAGCAAACCAGCCTGAAGGGAGGTTTGATTTGAGTTTTTTAATCGAGCCCTGGATGAAAAATTGGAAAGGCAAACACAAACCAAGGGAACAACACACTCCGTTGGGATGAAAATGACAATCTCACTGCTTTGTGTAACTCCAAGCAACTTCTCTCTGCTCTGCAGAGGACTACAACTCCCATCTGCATGGCTGTAGGGGGTAGGTGTCATTGCAGTATTTGTGGGAGGCAGAAATTAGCTTTGAGAAGTTTTTTTAAAGCCATTTTTCCCAATCTTTGATGACATGTAAGAGGTGTGGACTTCCAACTCCCAGAATTCCCCAGCGGACTGGGGAATTCTGGGAATTGAAGTCCACACCTCTTAAAAAAGTTTGTCAAGGTTGGTTAACGCTGCCCTAAAAATTTGCCAATGCAATCCTAGAATGTCTTAGAGAGCAATTTGAACCTTTTTTTGTGAAATGGGAGAGAGAAAAGGGGATTAATAGTTCGGATTTATCGTTAAATTCAACTTTTTTTTTCTCCTTGGTTGAGATTCTCCAAAGCTCGTTCACAAATCTTCTCTCAGTTACACAAAATTGGCTTTTAAACCCAGCCCAACTGTGGCTTCAAATGCAGACCAGAAGCCGCCTGCAAAGCGATCACTTCGCTCCACCCAAAAAACACAGGGGAAATTTTCTAGCAAGGCCAACCGAAAGGGCCCGATTTTGACTCGATCCACAATTTATTTATTCGTTTGTTTTTTAATGGGAAGAAATGTGAATTTGGGATGCAGGGAGTTCCGTTGAAGGGACAAGTTTGAAGCTTCGTATCCGGCTGAAGACGGGAAAGTTTTGCTTTCTATTAGGGAGAAAAAGGCAGCCGATGATTTGGGAGGGAAGAGAGAGAATTTTACAGGAAGGAAGGATTGAAAAATGTAAAAAAAAATAATAATAATAATTAGATTTGGTTGGAGGTCAAAGCAGAAAGGAGGAGAATAAAAAGCCTTGTCGTTTTGAGGGACCCATGCAAAATGGTTTCTTCCTAGTGTTGCCGAAGCAAAACCAACTGTACGGCGGGGGGGGGGGGGGGGGGGGGGGGGGGGGGGGGGGAGAGAAACAACCACAAAATCAAAGGAAAACAAAGCAAAACAAAATTAAAATTAAAATTACAGCATGGCATCATAATCATTAAAAAGATCTCGGTTATTCCAGCAGACCGGAGATTTCAAATGTACAGATCTCGCGGAAGGGAGTCAGTTTTCAAAAGGGAGGAAAAAAAATATGGTTTTCCACAAGTTTTTAACAACCACAGAGAAAAAAAAGCGGGGAGGGGGGGGCAGAGTGTTTAGTTTTTTTTGGGGGGGGGCCGTGAAGGCAAGTTACGTGCCACAGCAAGCGAGGTGCTGTGTGCGGAGGGACGGAGGAAGGAGGGAAGGAAGAGAGGGAAGGAGGGAGGGAGGAAGGAAGGAGGGAAAAGAGCAAGGAAAGAAGGAAGAGAAAAGGAAAAAAGGAAGGGAGGGAGGAAGAAGGGAGGGAGGGAAAGGGAAAAGAGGAAGGAAGGAAAGAAGAGAGGGAGAGAGGAAGGAAGGAAAGAAGAGAGGGAGAGAGGAAGGGAGGGAGGAAAGGGGAAAAGAGGAAGGAAGGAAAGAAGAGAAGGGGAAAACAGGAAGGAAGGAAGGCAGGAAAGAAGGGAGGGAGGGATGAAGAGAAAGGAGGGCAAAGAGGAAGGAAGGAAGAGAAAGGAAAAAGAAATAAAAGAAAGAAGGGGAAAGGGAAAAGAGGGAGGGAGAGGAAGGAAGGAAGGAAGGAAGGAAGGAGCAACCTGGCTGGGCCAAATTATGCCCCCCCTCAATAAAGAAAGGTTGGTGCCCCAGGGGTCTTTCCTTCTAATCCCCCTCCCCATTTCTACAGACAGATGATGCAAAAGAAAGAGGGGGGGGGGGCAGCATCCTCTTGCTTGCACCTCCAAAATTTCGGAAGAGTCTACTCTTGAGAGCTTTAAAAATATATATATATATATATATATATATGTATATGTATATATATATGACCGCCCCCCCCCCCTCCAAAGTTTAAAACAGTGATTTTGAACACCAGAAATTGTAGCCAAAGTTTAAAGTGGGTGGGGTGCCTGGGGGTGAGTGGGTGGAGGGCGTGTGTGTGTGTGTGCACACGCGGAAACACACTGCAGAAAAAGTTACTCTATTTACAGAAGAAAGATGGGGTTTCTCTCTCTCTCTCTCTCTTTTCTTTCTTTCTTTTCGTAGAGACGGCGGGAATCACACGTCCTATTTTTTTCTCTCTCTCTCTCTCTCTCTTTTTTTAAAAAGAAAAAAAAACCCCAAACTCTTTACACGTATTTTATCTTCTTCGGGACGCTGGCTGAAAAGAAGGGAGGGAGAAATCCTTTTCCGGATGGGTTTTGGCTCTCCGTGCCACTATTTTTCCCATCCTGTCTTCCTTTCTGACAAGTCTTTGTGTGTGTGTGTGTAAATGCAGCCATTCCATAAGCTCAAGGTGGTTTTTGCTCACTTCCCCGCTGAATTTTCTTTTCCTTTCTTTCTTTCTTTCTTTCTTTCTTTCTTTCTTTCTTTCTTTCTTTCTTTCTTTCTTTCTTTCTTTCTTTCTTTCTTTCTTTCTTTCTTTTCTTCTTTTCTTTTGTATTTGTGGGTGTCTCTCATTTCCATCACACACACCCCGCCCCCAAAGCAAGGGGAGCTCCGGTCCCTTCAGTCCCGTGTCAGTCGTCGCTGTCCGAAAGGGTCTCGTACTGGGCGGAGAGAAGGGGGGCCGGTTCCCGCTCCCATATCCGGCTGGGCTGATGCGCGGCGGAGGCGGCCTGGCCAGTGGAGGGTCCCCCGCAGGCCATGGAGGTGGGGGGCGTGCTGCTCAGCATCCGGATGGTCAGGGGGTTGTAGGGGAACTGCGTGGAACCTGGCGGGGGGGGGGGGGAGAGGGGGAAAAAGAAGGGAGAAGGCGATTTAGAGGGGTTTTTTTTTGGCGTGTTCCTCGACTTACAACCGTTCGTGCAGGGACCGTTTGAGTGGCATGGCGGGATGGGGGTTGGGGGTAAATTTGATTGATAATAATTCATTGAGCGACCGTTTGAAAAGGAGGGGATGATGCGGTTTGGGGTAATTCAGCCACAGAGAATCCTTGACTTACATTCGCTCGTTCAGTGACGTTTGAATAGGAGGGGATGATGGGGCTTGGGGTAGTTCAGCCGCAGGGAGCTCTCAACTTACAATAATTCATTGAGCGACTGAATAGGATGGGATAATGGGGTTTGGGGTAATTCAACTTACAATAACTCGTTTGGCGAGGGCTTGAATAGGAGAGGATGATGAGGTTTGGGGTAGTTCAGCCGCAGGGAGCTCTCAACTTACAATAATTCATTGAGCGACTGAATAGGAGGGGATGATGGGGTTTGGGGTAATTCAACTTACAATAACTCGTTTGGCGAGGGCTTGAATAGGAGAGGATGATGAGGTTTGGGGTAGTTTGGCCGCAGGGAGCTCTCGACTTACAATAATTCATTGAGCAACTGTTTGAATAGGAGGGGATGATGAGGTTTGGGGTAGTTCAGCCGCAGGGAGCTCTCAACTTACAATAATTCATTGAGCGACTGAATAGGAGGGGATGATGGGGTTTGGGGTAATTCGACTTACAATAACTCGTTTGGCGAGGGCTTGAATAGGAGGGGATGATGGAGGTTTGGGTAATTCAGCCGCAGGGAATGCTGGACTTACAATAACTTGCTTAGCGGCTGTTTGAATAGGGGGTTCAAATAGGGGTCACTGGATCCCCTTTTGCGACCTTTTGGCCAGCAAAGGCAACCTGGGGGGGTGGGGGAGAGAGCCAGATTCACTTAACAACCATGTGCCTCATTTAACGAATGCAACGATTCACTTAACGGCCGTGGCAAGAAAAGTTGTAAAACGGGGCAAGACTCACTCAGCCAACGTCTCTCTGAACAGCGTAAATTTTGGGCTCAACGTTCGGCCGTTTTAACGACTGTCTCGTACTTATGACGGTGGCAGCATCCCAGCGGGGTCACACAACCCCCTTTTTGCGACCTTCCGACAACCCAAAAGGGAACCGGATTCCTTTAACAGCCGCGGCAATTCACTTAACGGCGGCGGCAAGGAAGGTCATAAAACGGGGGCGAAACTCTCTTAACAACTTGTCTCCCATAGCAACAGGAATGTTGGGCTCAATTGGGGTCGTAAGTCGAGGACCACCTGTGCTTTAAGGGAAGTGAAGATGATATTCTGGCAATATTCAGATAACCATGCAATTAATTATCTGTAATAACAGTAGGGGTCATCCAACATGGCCACTTTAAGACTGGTGGACTTCAACTCCCAGCTGGCTGGAGAATGCTGGGAGTTGAAGTCCACCAGTCTTAAAGTGGCCATGTTGGATGACCTCTGAATAAGGGCATCCTAAACACCTGGGCCGCCATTTTGGACTGCCCGCACTCAGACTGGGACACACCTGGGCCATGTCGGCTGGGCTCACCTGTCGAAGAGGGCCGGTCCTCCCACGACCAGGCGGGGGTCTGCCGGTGATAGTCTCCTTCCGAATGCACCGAGGAGACCGAGGAGGGGCGCTCCGTTCCCAGGTAGCCCTGGCCAGGAAGTGGGGACTTGGACTTCCTGCTCCCGGATTTCCCCATCAGCTTCTGCTTGCTGAGCCCCCCACCTGGAGGAAGAGGAGGAGGAGGAGGAGGAAGAGTGGAGTTATGGGGAGCACCAGTAAGAATCAGTGGGTTTCACCGCTTAAAGCAGGCTGGCTGGGGGATTATGGGAGTGGAAGTCCATCCCTCTTAAAGCATGCAGACGGGGGGATTCTGGGAATTGAAGTCTACCTAAATTAAAGCATCCTGCTTGGGGGATTCTGGGAGTTGGAGTCCACCCATCTTAAAGCGTGCAGACTGGGGGATTCTGGGAATTGGAGTCCACCCACCTTAAAGCATGCAGACTGGGGGATTCTGGGAATTAAAGTCCGCCTAACTTAAAGCATCCTAATTGGGGGATTCTGGGAGTTGGAGTCCACCCATCTTAAAGCATGTAGAATGGGGGATTCTGGGAATTGGAGTCCACCCATCTTAAAGTATGCCGGCTGATGGATTCTGAGAGTTGGAGTCCATGGATCTTAAAACAGCTTACGGTTAGGAAACACTGAATCTGGTTGACTTGGCTGGTGAGAAGGTCGCAAAAGGGATCTTGTGACCCCAAGAGTCCCTCCGACTGTCATAAATACGAATCAGTTGCCAAGAATTCAGATCACGCGACTACGGGGATGGCCGCAACGGTTGTTAACAATGAAAAATGTCCCGGAGTCACTTTTTTTCAGTGCCGTTGTCACTTGGGCCACTAAACGAACGGTCGTTAAGTGGAGGACTACCTATGAATCTCTCCCTTCTCATCACTAGCCGTTCTTCCCCTTTTTAAAAAAAGAAAAGATTGCCATTCACTCCCCTCCACCAAAACCAGGTAACAGAATAACAGAGTTGGAAGGACCTTGGAGGTCATCCAGTCCAACCCCCCGACCAAGCGGAAGAGCCTACACCATTTCTGACAGATGGCAGTCCGATCTGTGAAAGCCTCCAGGGATGAAGCTCCCACAACTTCCGAAGGCAGCTTCGGTTTCATGGGTTGATTGTTTCCTGTACCAGCAGGAAAGTTAAGGCTAAACCTCCAGGAAAAGGGTGGGGGGAGGATGGGAGTTGTAGTCCGACACCTGGCAGAGAACTGGTAGCGGACATTTTGAGTAGTTCGGAGAACCGGCCAATCCCACCTCTGACTGGCCCCACCCCCATCTCTTCTCCGCCTCCCATCGAGTCCCAGCTGATTGGCTGGGTTTCCTTTGGTCGCCCTGCATAGGAGAACGGAGCTGGAAAGCAGGTCAGTGGGGTGGGGAGGGACTGGGGATTTTACAGTATAACCTTCCCCTGCCATGCCCACTAAGCCAAACCCACCAAGCCACACCACACCCACCTGTCAGCTCATAAAAATATTTTTTTCAAATTTTGAAAGAGCAGTGCGGCAGCTTGGAAATCGAAAGTGCATTCTATAAATAGTTTTTCGGAGATAGTAATTAGGTGACTGAAGTTTGTGCCTCGCAAATATCTAACTGGAGAGCATGACTGGTGACTCTGGGCTATGGAGGTGTCCCATTGGAAGATATGGATTACAATACACCCAGAGGGTGGGGGGAAAACGAGGGTCAAAGGTGACAGTGAATGATGTGTCTCAGAGTTGGCTGCACCCAGGCAGTGCCGAATATATTAACTCCCAATAAATCCTTTGGAAGTTTGGCTCGAGACTCATCTGTCAGCTTTGGAAGCCATATTAGCACCAGAAGCTTCCACGCTGCCACATTCTTGAGTCTGGCAAAATAGGAGGGGGGAATTTCTTGGAGTGTATGTGGTTAGACATAATAGCATTCTTCTTCTAAGTCAAGGTCATGTTGTTTCTGCACCTGGATGAAGGGATGTCTCAAGTTGGGACAGATAGTGATTGGGGCATGTGATGCAATGATGGGTGCAGGGGGGTAGATTGGTAATTTTTTACTTATTGCAAGGAAACCCGGAACTTTCAGATTCGGGATTTCCCAGATGTGTCAGTTTACTACCCAAATAAAAAAGAACTTTTGAGAGGATATCTGTCTCGGAGTTATTTGTTGGGAGTGGCTAACACCCAAGAAGGCAGGCTGAACATCCAGAGGGATCTTGACAGACTAGAACCCTGGGCTGTATCCAACAAAATGAAATTCAACGTAGAGAAAAGTAAAGTCCTACACTCAGGCAAGAAAATCCAAAAGTACACCTACAGACTGGATGAAACCAGGCTCAATAGCAGTAACTGTGGAGAGGGATCTTGGAGTCTTAGTGGACAACCAGCTAAATAGGAGCCAGCCATGTGCAGCAGCAGCCAAAAAAGCCAATGCAATCCTAAATTGCATTAACAGAGGGATACAATCGAGATCAAGGGAGGTACTAATACCCCTCTATAAAGCCTTAGTAAGGCCACACCTGTAGTACTGCATCCAGTTTTGGTCACCACACTATAAAAAAGATGTTGAGACTCTGGAAAGAGTGAGGCAAACCAGGATGATTAGGGTACTGGAGGCTAAAACATACGATGAACGGCTGCAGGAATTGGGCATAGCTAGTCTAATCTAGTCAGTCAGTCAGTCAGTCAGTCTGTCTGTCTATATCATCAACCTACCTACCTACCTACCTACCTACCTATCATCTCTGACTGTCTGTCCCTCGGTCTCTCTGTCTCTCTCTATATCCATCTATAGGGGGGACTGGAGGCTGGAACATACGATGAACCTTTGCAAGAACTGGGCCTGGCTGGTCTAAGGAACAGAAGGACCAGGGAAGACAGGAGAGCAGTCTTCCAATATCTCAGGGCTTGCCAAAAAGAAGAGATGTCAGATGTCAAAAAGAGGTTGAGGCTCTGGAAAGAGTACAGAGAAGAGCAACCAGGAAGATTAGGGGACTGGAAGCTAAAACGTATGAAGAACGGTTACAGGAACAGGGCCTGGCTAGTCTAGGGAAGAGAAGGACCAGGGAAGACAGGAGAGCAGCCTTCCAATATCTGAGGGGCTGCCTCAGAGAGGAGGAAGGGGTCAAGCTATTCTCCAAAGCCCCCGAAGGCCAGACAGGGAATAATGGATGGAAACTGACCAAGGAGAGATTCAACCTGGAAATAAGGAGGAATCAGAATACTTTATTGGCCAAGTGTGATTGGACACACAAGGAATTTGTCTTGGTGTAAATACTCTCAGTATACATAAAGAAGGAACATTTTATCACAGTGAGAACAATAATCCTATTGAACAAAAGTTGTCTTCAGAAGTTGTGGGAGCTTCATCCCTGGAGGCTTTTAAGAAGAGACTGGACTGCCCTCAGTCAGAAATGCTGTTGTCCTGCTTTAGGCAGGGGGTTGGACTAGATGACCTACAAGGACCCTTCCAACTCTTGATTATCTGGAGGTTTTCTGGAACGCTGACATCATGATTTAATTGGGGTAACTGCTGGAATCCTGACACCACCAAGTCACACCCACAGTTTGATTCCCACCACTGTTCCAAAGAGATCAAAACCGGCCCCGAAACGCTCACCTGGATTAGGGGAGGGGCTGGTTTCCTCCCGCCGAGCTTCGCTGTTCGTCGGCAACGATCCGCTGGAGCTGCCGGGCAACAGCCCCAGGGGCTGCCCCATGACCAGGGGGTGGTCCTCGCCTTTGTCCTCGAGGCTGCCCATCAGGGCTTTACGGATGATGTCCTCCAGGCCCAGGTTGCTGGCCGGATCGGCTAAAGAAGGGCCTCGGGTGCTCACTGAACCTGGGAAGGAAGGAAGGAAGGAAGGAGGAAGCCATGAGAGAGAGAGAGAAAAAGGGACATTGTTCCTACGAGACAGCCCTTCCGGCCCTAAGGACAGCTTCCTTCTCGGATGGGGTTCAGATTTTACAGGCGGTCCTCGACTTATGACTTCGGTCGAGCAGTCGGAACAGAGTGGGAAGGGACCTTGGAGGTCTTCTAGCCCAGCCCCTGTCGTGAATGCGAGTCAGTTGCTAAGCATCTGAATTTGTGGTTACGTGACCACAATGCTGGATGCTGCAACGGTCACTGAGTGTGAATACTGGTCATCGGTCCCTTTTTTCAGGACTGATGTGACTGCCACTAAATGAATGGCTGTAAATCAAGGACTACCTGTGAACTTAATGAATAGGAAAGAGAGAAAGAAAGAGAGAGAGAGAGAAAAGGAGACAGACATCAGAAAGAAAAAGAAGGAAGCCCGAGAAAGAAGAAAAGAAGAAAGAAAGAAGACAAGAAAGAAGGAAAGAAGAAAGAAAGAAAGCACTACAGAAAGAGAAGAAGAGAAAGAAAAGAAAGGAATGAAAAGGAAAGGAAGGAAAGAAAAGAAAGAAAGGAAGGAGAAGGGAAGGAAGAAGGAAGAAAGCAAAGAAAGAAGGAGAAAGAATGAACGAAAGAAGAAAGAAAAGAAAATAGGCAGGAAAGGCCAAAAGAGAGAAGAAAGACCGAAAAGAAAGGAAGGAAGGAACGAAAAAGACAAGAAAGAAAGAAAGAAAGAAAGAAGAGAAAGAAAGAAAGAAAGAAAGAAAGAACAAGAAGAAAGAAAAAAGAAAAAGAAGACAGGAAAAGGAAAGGACGGCAGGACGCCCCGCCGGCGACACGAACGCCAGAACGACCGGGACAGAAGAAAGAAAGTTTGGGAAGGAAGGAAGACAACGAAAAGACAGAAAGAAAAGACGCCAAGAAGAAGAGGAGAAGAAAAGAAACGACAAGATAAGAAAAGCAAGGAAAGGAAGAAAAGAAAGGAAGAAAGAAAGGAAGAAAGAAAGGGAAGGAAAAGGAAGGAAGGAAAGGAAGAAGGAAGGAAGGAAATGAAAAAAGAGAGAGAGGAAGAAAGAAATGGAAGGGGAATAAAGAAGAAGGAAGGAAGGAAAGAAAGAAAGAAGAAGAAAGATAGGAAAGAAAGTAAGAGAAGGATAGTCAGAATGAGGATAATTTCTTATTATATACCTTCATAAGATTACAGGAAAAAAGGGGAAAAGAGAAAGAGGAAAGAAAGAGGAAAGAAGAAGAAAAAAAAAGAAAGGAAAGAAAGAAGAAAGCAATTGACAAAAAGTAAAGAAGCCCTGAAAATAAAACATAACGGAAAAGAACGAGATTAAGGGAATAAAGGATAAGAAAATGAGGAAGAAAAAGGGAAGGAAAGAATGAAAGGAATAAAAGAAGAAAGAGAAGAAAGAAGTGAAATGAAATAGAAAGAAAAGAAAAGAAAGAAGAAAAAGAAAGAAGTAGGTAGGAAGCTAGAAAGGGCAATGTTCCATAGCTATGAATATCTATAACAGGTAGTCCTCGACCTACAACCAGCGTTGACTATCGTTGCTAAGCAAGACATCTATTCATCTGTTCAAATTTTGGCCCAAGGACGACCTGTATTTATGGCTCACCTTTTCCGAATTCCCCATCTCCCTTCAGAGCAACCCCGGAAGGAAGCTGCTGGGGACGAGCCAGGAGGAGGTTGCACCAGGACTGCTGGATTGCTCTGGCTGGGGAGGATAGACTCTGTAGTCCAATCGTGGGGCCAAGAGGCCTGCCTTGGTGGCCTCCGCCAATTTTTAGAGGTCAAGGATGTTGCAGGGATTTAAAGAGTGGGGGGGTGGGGGGGATGGGCGGGAGTTGTTGGAGGGGAAGATCCAGCCGTGCCTTATTGTTTCCGGAGTCCGTACCTGAAGTGGTGACCGCTGGCAAGTTGAATATTTCTGTCCCAGGCTGAGCAGCTGCTGTTGACAAAGAGAGAAGGAAGAGAGACGGGTGAAGAGATCGAGAAAGCTAACGCGTTCGTAGCTCAGGGTTGAACCGTCCTTGGGGGCTCCATGAAACGCCACCTCCTCCCAAAATCCTTTATTGGAGAAGGTGATTGAGGACACCCTGCGGGTGCTTCGGTTGGAGAATCTGATTTATGACACACCCGGGGGGGGGGGGGAAACACGAGTCACAGGTGACTGTGAATTACGTATGCCAGAGCTGGCTTCATTTAGGTTAATGCTGGCGTGTTGCTCCTAATAAATCTTTCGTGGTTTTTTGAAGCTTGGCTCCAGGCTCATGATTTAATTAGGACAATCTCAGGAAACCCCGACAGTTATCTAGTTGGGTCCTGAAACGTCTGCAAGAAAACTGCCCAGCTCAGAGAGCACCAAGGACCCTTCAGTCCTCCTCCTCCTCCTCTCCTCCTCCTTCCCCTCTTCCTCTTCCTCCCCCCCCTGCAAACCCTCCTCCCTTCTAGCCCTGATGATGTTCCCTGGTTGGGTCCTGAAACGTCTGTGAGAAAACAACCCAGCTCAGAGAGCACCCAGGACCCCACAGAACGGAGTGAAAAAGAAGGGGGGGGGGATTAAAAGAGAACCTCCTACCCATATCGGATTCGTTTCCCCCGCACGAGTTCAGCTTGCGGAAGATCTCCTGTTTCTTCGACTTCACCATCGGGGAGGTGCTCTCCAGTTTGGTGAAGAAGGAAGGCAGGTAGGTGATGCTTCCCGGAGAACGGGAGTCCGTCCTGTAGGAGAGCCAAGGAGGTAACGCAGAAAAGAATGAAATGCACGCTGGGAGGAAGAAGGAGGAAAAGTATAGCAAGTCTATAGATTAACTTTAGTGTCACTCGGAACGCACACTAACCGCCATTCATTAAAATGAAATTACGTTGCAACGCGGCTCTCAGAGGGTCTCCACCTCCAATATAAACAGGGATAGATAAATACACGCATACCGTTTCCCTGAAAATACAACCTTTATTTATTTTTTATTTTTATTTATTTATTTATTTATTTATTTATTTTAATAACCTACTGTTGTGAGTAAAATCTGGATATTGTACTTGAGAATGTAAAGAACCAAACTGCAGCCATTTTGTGTTCGCAGTTTGACCTTTTAAAGCTCAAACCAGTTATGAAATGTGTTTCTGTGAGACAATTTATTGGCATATGTGAGAGGACATTTGTACTGGGGCGCTCTGACATTATAAATGTCACATTAAGGAATATTAATGTTTCCTTATAATTTTTCTGGAATGTGAAAAACAGGACATCTGAAAATATGAGAAGTTTTCCATGGAAGGTTGTATAACGTCCATACATGGAAAAAGGAAGCATTATGTAACCATGTGATTTGATAAACCTATATAAGCTGTATTCACTGAAAGGTGGGCGTCTCCTTCCTCTTAGAAAATGTTTCTTTTCTAGAGTGAACTGAGTCCAATACTGCAGTTTTTTCCCTAATAAAGCATCCTATAACTCAGATTATCAAAAGTCTGTTGTTTCATTTTTGAATGCTTATAACACCTACCCTGAAAGTAAGCCCTAGCTTTGATTTTTTTTTACATGTGCGCCCAATATAAACCCTATCCCCAAAATAAGCCCTAATTCAGATCTCTCCCACTCTAGCAGTAGATGGCTAAAAATTAAGCTTGGGAGGGATGGAGCTGCCCTACTACTCACTTTTAGACAATTGTAGCCAGGCCTCGTGCATCCTGACACCTGCCTCGCCGGCCCATTTCTTCTGCAGCCGGTAAGCCTTTCCTGAAGGCCTCTGAAGCTGATTACAAAGCTCAGGATCGATCCAGAGCTCCCTTATCGGCCGCAAAGGCCTTCAGGAAAGCCTTGCTGGCTGCAGAAGAATTGGTAACTAAAGGCCTCTGACCGCGAAAAGGAGGCCGCGGGCGATGCGCGTAAGAGGTTAGTCAGTGGATGACGTCCCCGAAAATAAGACCTGGTGCCTTTTAAGCTTAGTAAAGTATAATAAATATAACTGTAGTTCTGGAGATCGCAAGATGTCTGTTTCTTCTCTTACAAGTATACCTGGAACTCGAATTTTGAGAATATTTTGTAAGATATATGTGTGTGTATGTATCTGTGTGTATGTGTGTGTGTGTGTATGTACGTACTGGTATGTATGTATGTGTGTGTGTGTCTGGTATGTGTATATGTATGTATGTGTGTCCCTTCCAACTCTGTTGGACCTTGGAGGTCATCTAGTCCAACCCCCTGCTCAAGTAGGAGATCCTAGACCCGTCATGGCAAACCTGTGGCACGTGTGCCAGACGTGGCACGCAGAGCCACTTCTGCCGGCACGCGAGAGGTTGCCCAGAAGCGCCCCACTGCGCATGCCTGCGCGGCCCTCAACAGCCAGCTGATTGTCAGGTATCTGCCTCACATGCGAGCACACTTTTGGCACGCAACATGGAAAAGATTTGCCATTACAGCCCTAGACCATTTCAGAGAAGGGACTGTCCAGTCTGTTAGGAATGTAAGTCACCTAACAGTTGGGTTGGAAATATATAAACCAGGATAGACATTTTAATACTGTCTCTTTAAGGGAATGCTAAAATTGTAATTGAGTATGGTTTCTCAAACGGCCATAGGATGGAGCCAGAAACCTAGTTTCCCAGGAAGAACAGAAGAAGGAGGAAGAAATGTTCGCAGTTTTTGGTTCCTGTATTGACTGTTGCTAATCGTCGTTATTCTTGGATTGATATGAGTCTATTACTGAACTGTTTTTGATACTGGACTTGGTTATTGGATTACCCCTGGACTGAAAACCGTATATGACTTGGACTGTTTATTTGGACTTTGCTTAACCATGTTACTGGAAGTAAAACCTACATTTTACTATACAGTGTATCTATGTACTGTGTAAGTGTTATTCAACATTACTCTCACGATGTCTCCCTGTGTGCACTCATTCTCCTAACGGGGAATTACCTCAACACAGTCTTCTTCTTAAAAACCTTCAGTGATGGGAGGGCCCATGATTTCTGGAGGCAAGAAGGTCCACTGGTTAATTAACCCACAATTAAACCCCAGTTACCTCTGTTCCGAAGGCTCTGGTCTTTGCGAGAGCAGCAGGAAGTTGTCCTGTTTTTCGTGGACCGCCGGCGCCTGGGGCGGCGAGATCGGCTCGTACGATTCCGAGGAAACGTGGCTTCTCTCGGGGGACTTCCCAAGCCTTGGGGTCACCAAGAAACAAACAAAAAATAATAATCAAAATCAAAACACCCACACATTTTATTTAGAACACAGGCTTCCCCTGGTCCCACCAAACTGAAAACAATCGGATAAACCAAAAGGAAAGGTTAAGGATTGTACCATAAAAATACATCGTTCATCGGTAACTGGGACTACAGAAGTGACACTGGGGGAAACGAAAATATTTAACAGATTTAACAGATAATCAGAGTTGGAAGGGAACTTGTAGGTCATCTAGTCCGTCCCCCCCCGCCCAAGCGGGAGACCCTACACCATTTCTGACAAATGGCAGTCCAATCTCTTCTTGAAACTCTCAAGCGATGGCGTTCCCACAACTTCCGAGGGCAACTTCTGTTCCATGGGTTGATTATTCTCACTGTCAGAAAGTTTCCCCTTATTTCCAGGTTGAATCTCTCCTTGTTCAGTTTCCATCCATTATTCCTTGTCTGGCCTTCAGGTGCCTTGGAAAATAGTTTGACCCCCTTCCTCCTTTCTGGGGCAGCCCCTCAAATACTGGAAGATGCTCTCCTGTTTCCCCTGGTCCTTCTCTTCCCTGGAGCAGCCAGGCCCAGTTCCTGCAACCGTTCACCATATGTTTTAGCCTCCAGTCTCCTCATCCTCCTGTTTGCTCTTCTCTGCACTCTTTCCAGAGTCTCAACATCTTTTTTATAATGTGGTGACCACAACTGGATGCAGGACTCTAGGTGTGGTTTTACTAAGGCTTTATAGAGTGGTATTAGTACTTTCCTTGATCTTGATTGTATCCCTCTGTTAATGCAACTTAGGATTGCATTGGCTTTTTGGCTGCTGCTGCCCACGGCTGGCTCCTATTTAGCTGGTTGTCCACTAAGACTCCAAGATCCCTCTCACAGTTACTGCTATTGAGCCTGGTTTCACCCAGTCTATATGTGTACTTTTGGTTTTTCTTGCCTAAGTGTAGGACTTTCCTTTTCTCTACATTGAATTTCATTTTGTTAGATAGGGACCAGGGTTCAAGTCTGTCAAGATCCATCTGAGTCTTGAGCCTGTCTTCTTGGGTGTTGGCTATTCCTGCCAGCTTAGTATCATCTGCAAATTTGGTAAGTTCCCCTTCTATTCCCTCATCTAAATAATTAATGAAGATATTGAAGAGTCCTGGGCCTAAGATGGAACCTTATGGTACCCCACAGCTTACTTCCCTCCATGTAGACTTAGACCCATTAAGGACTATTCGTTGAGTACGGTTTGCCAGCCAGTTGCGAGTCCATCTAGTGGTGGTGCTATCTATTCCACGTTTTTCTAGCTTACTAAGAAGTAGGTTGTGGTCTACTTTGTCGAATGCCTTGCTGAAATCTAAATATATTACCTCCACAGTATTTTGCTGGTCTACTAATTTAGTCACTGTGTTGAAGAATGAAATGAGATTGGTTTGGCATGATCTGTTCTTAACAAACCCGTGCTGACTCCTAGTTATTACTTTACTTGTTTCTAGATATTGGCAGATCTGTTTTTTTTATTATATTTTCCAGTATCTTCCCGGGTACTGATGTTAGGCTGATTGGTCTGTAGTTTCCTGGGTCTTTTTTCTTTCTTTTTGAAGATGGGAATTACATCAGCTCTTTTCCAATCCTCTGATAGTGCCAGAAGTTGTGGGAGCACCATCATTTGAGACTTTCAAGCAGAGATTGGACTGCCATTTGTCAGAAATGGTGTAGGGTCTCCCGCTTGGGCAGGGGGTTGGACTAGATGACCTAAAAAGTCCCTTCCAACTCTGATTATCTGTTCTGCATAAGTAGATTGATCCTACCGTTGACATTTCTGACACCTGATTTTACTAGCAAACATGCACAACTAGGTTTTGCCAGGCCATTAATGGCGTTTCGTTGACTTCCACTCCCAACTTCTACTCCCAAAAACTTCACTAAGGAATTAGGATTATTACACAGACAATAATCTCTCTTAAATGCATCCTGAAATGTATAGGACCAGAATGGGGAGGGAGAACCCCAGAATTGAAACCCAGAGAGGAACCGAAAGAAGAAATTGTAATGTAGGTGGGTCTCTAATCCGACTCTAAAAGGGTCTTTAAATGACTGGGAGTCAAAGGGCGGCTTTGAGGGGGAAAAGGCCACAGGAAGGTGGACAGACAAAGGGCCAGTAGGAAGGAGTGGCCGTGGCCCTAAGTTCCAAAGAGGGAAGGAGGGAGGAAAATAGGAAGGGAGGGAGGGAGGGAAAGCAGGAGGAAGGAAAATAAAAAAGAAGGGAGGAAGGGAAATAAAAAAGGAAAAAGGAAAATAAGAAGGGGGGAAAATTGGAAGGAAGGAAAGGAGGGAAGAAAGAAGGAAAGAGAAAAAGAGGGAGGGAGGGAAGGAGAGAGGGAGGGAAGAAGGAAGGAGAAAAAGAGAGGGTACAGGGAGGGAGGGGAAAAAGAGAGAGGGAGGAAAATAAAGAAGAAAATAGGAAAGGAAGGGAAGGAGGGAAAGAAAGAAAGGAAGAAAGGAGAAAAAGAGGGGGTAGAGGGAGGGAAATAAAAAAGTGAAAAGGAGAATAGGAAAGAAGGGAAGGAGGGAGGAAAGAAAGGAAGGAGAAAAAGGGGGGAGGGAGGAAGGAAAAAGGAGAAAAAGAGGGGGGTAGAAAGAGGGAGAGAGGAAGGAAGGAAGGAAGAGAAGAAGGGGGAAAAGAGGGAAGGAGGGAAGTAGGGAAATCAGAAAAAAAGAAAAATAAGATATGAAGGAAAGGGAAGGAAGAAAGAGAAGAAGGAAGGAATTATTATTATTATTATTTAAATTTATATACCGCCCTTCTCCCGAGGGACTCAGGGCGGTGTACAGCCCATCTAAAACCCACAAATATACAAAAATTAAAAAAGTATTAAATTAATCGGCTGATAAATGAGACTAAACTCCCCCCCCGCCCCTTAAAACCCCAATTTAAAATTAAATGCTATGGAGACCAAATTAAAACCATTATCTCAGCCCAGGCCGGCCTGCTCAAAGAGCCAGGTCTTCAACGCGCGCCTGAAGGCCCTCAGGTCCATGCCAGTAAGGAGCTCCGGTGGCAGAGTATTCCAGAGGGCGGGGGCACCCACAGAGAAGGCCCTACCCCTCGGCGCCGCCAGACAACACATAGCGGCCGACGGCACCCGGAGCAGACCCTCTCTGTGGGAACGCACCGGCCTGTTGGAGATCACTGGCAGAATGCGGTCCTGGAGGTAACCTGGTCCCATGCCATGGGTCGCCCTAAAGGTCAAAACTAGAACCTTAAAGCGAACCCGGAGAGCCACCGGCAGCCAATGCAGCTCGCGCAGGAGAGGCGTCACATGGACGCTACGCGACGCCCCCATAATCACCCGCGCGGCTGCATTTTGCACCAGCTGGAGTCTCCGGATGCTCCCCGCGGGGAGCCCCATGTAGAGGGCATTACAATAGTCCAGGCGAGAGGTGACAAGGGCCTGAGTGACCGTGCGCAAGGCGTCCCGATCCAGGAAGGGCCGCAACCGGTAGATCCGACGGATCTGATGAAACACCCCCCTGGAGACGGCCGCGATGTGATGTTCAAGTGACAGCCGTACATCCAGGAGGACACCCAGGTTGCGAGCCCTCTCTGCGGGGGGCAAAACTTCCCCCCCGAAAGCCAGCGAAGGTGTCAGCTGGCTATATCGGGGCGCCGGAAACCACAGCCACTCGGTCTTGGATGGGTTGAGCCGAAGCCTGTTCCCGCCCATCCAATCCCGCACGGCCTCCACGCACCTGGACATAGCCCCCACAGCATCGTTGGGGTGGTCTGGAGTAGAGATGTACAACTGGGTGTCATCCGCATATAGATGACACCTCACTCCAAGACCACGGATGATCTCGCCCAACGGCTTCTTATAAACGTTGAACAAGAGGGGAGAGAGGACCGACCCCTGAAGCACCCCACAAACCAGGGGCCTAGAGGTGGACCTCTCCCCCCCCCGCCAACACAAATTGCGAACAGTCGGAGAGGAAGGAGGAGAACCATCGAAGGACGGTTCCACCAATCCCCAACCCCCCCAACCGTCGCAACAAGATACTATGGTCGATAGTATTGAAAGCCGCCGAGAGGTCTAATAGGACCAGGACAGAGGAGAACCCTCTGTCACGAGCCCTCCAGAGATCATCGACCAACGCGACCAATGCCGTCTCAGTGCTATGTCCAGGCCTGAAGCCCGATTGGGACGGATCGAGGTAAGTAGCTTCCTCCAGGTACTGGGGGAGCTGACGTGCCACCACACTCTCAACAACCTTCGCCACGAAGGGAAGGTTGGAGACTGGACGATAGTTGTTTAAAATAGCTGGGTCCAGGGAAGGCTTCTTGAGGAGGGGGCGCACCACTGCCGCCTTCAGGGTGGCAGGGAGCACCCCCTCTCTCAAGGAAGCGTTGACAATCCCCTGGAGCCAGCCTCGTGTCGTCTCCCTGGCGGCCGAAACCAGCCAGGAAGGGCACGGGTCCAATAAACAGGTGGTGGCATTCAGACCCCCCAGCAGCCTGTCCACACCCTCGGCGGTCACAGGATCGAACTCCCCCCAGATAACACTCCCAAGACCTGCCCCGGACACCTCCCCCGGGACCATCCAATTGGAGTCGAGCCCCTCCCGAATCTGAGCGATTTTATCATGCAGAAATCGGGAAAACTCCTCTGCCCTACCCTGCAAGAGGTCATCCCGCGCTCTCGGTTCAAGTAGATTTAGAGTAGGTCACTCTAAACACTCAAGTAGATTTAGAGTAGGTCACTCTAAACAGGGCGGCAGGCCGATTTTCTGCTGACGCAATAAGGGCGGAGAAATACGAAGATTTCGCCGCCCCTATCGCCACAAGGTAAGTCTTGATATGAGATCTCACCTGTGTTCGGTCAGACTCAGAACGGCTCGCCCTCCAAATGCCCTCTAGACGTCTTTTCCGGCACTTCATCTCCCGTAGCTCCTCCGTATACCACGGAGCCAAATGGGATCTGTGCCGGGTCAGAGGTCGCAGGGGCACAACTCGATCTAGAGCCCCGGCGGCCGACCCATCCCAGGTGGCCACCAGGTCTCCAGGCGAGCTGTGAGCCAGAGACTCAGGAAACGGCCCAAGTTCCCTCTGGAACCGCTCCGGGTCCATCAGGTGCCTGGGGCGGAACAATCTAGGTGGTTCCGCCTCCCTGCGGTGGGGGATGGCGGAACGGAAGTCCAACCTAAGGAGGGAATGATCTGTCCATGACAAGGGTGTAATAACTAACTCCCCAAAATTACAGTCATTCAACCACTGCCCAGAGACAAAAATCAGGTCCAGCATGTGTCCTCCAATGTGAGTGGGGGCGGAAACTAACTGGGTCAGGTCCATGGCCGTCATGGAAGCCAAGAACTCCCGGACCAACCCCGAGGTTTCACCGGACGATGGCAGGTTGAAATCCCCCATGACCAAAAGCCTAGGGGTCTCAACCGCCAGCCCGGCTATCACCTCGAGGAGTGATATGAATGAAAGAAGGGGGAAAGAATGAAAACAGGAAGGAAAGAAGGGAGGGAGGGAGAGAGAGAGAGAGAGAGATGTCAGCCGGTGAAAGGAAAGAAGGAAAACAGGAAAGACGAGAATAGGAAACACAAAGTTGAGAGAAAGAACAAAAGAACGAGATAAAAGGAGGAAAGGAACGGAAGAAGAGAACCTGGGAACTGAAAGACGAGAGAAGGGCTTACCTGCCCCTGCTTTTCTCAGAGATGTTTTCGGGGGACATCCGGGATCCCGGGCGCTGGTGCGGGGTGGCTTGCACTTGGATGTCAGGGCTGTAGCGGTTCGAAGCCTTGGCCCGGTTTGTGGTCGCGACGGAAGTCAGCGCCGAGGTCTGGAATGTGCTGGTGGGCGTCGGAAGGGAAGGCTGGGTGGAGACCTGGCTGCGGGCAAAATCCTGCGTGATGATTTGCTAGGCGAGGAAGGAACAGATCCCAATAAAAAGAGGAGAGAGAGAGAGAGAGAAAATCACCTGTTAGCCTGCTTTCCTTTTCAACACTCCAGCAAGAATTGAGTATCAACTCATAAACTATTTCTAGGGCCTTTTTAGAGTTGCCAACAGAAAGGTGGCGGGGGGGGGGGAAGGGATTTGAAAGAGCAGTGTGGCAGCATGGAAATTGAAAGTGCATTCCATAAATGTTTTTTTTTTCCAAAGATAGCAACTGGGCGACTGAAATTTCTGCAGGGCACAATTCTAACTGGAGAGCCTGATGGATGACTCTGGGCTATGGAGGTGTCCCATTGGAGAATAGGAATTACGATACACCCCAGGTGGTGCAGGGGCGGGGAAAACCAGGGTCAAGGGTGACAGTGAACGACGTGCCTCAGAGTCGGCTACACCCCGGTAGTGCCGACCTGTTAATTCCCAAATAAATCCTTTTGAAGTTTTGGAAGTTTGGCTCGAGACTCATGATTTAAAAGGGGGGAACTACCGGATTCCTGACAGCGAGAGGCAAAGCAGAAAACGTACAAGATCGATTCTTTTATTCTAGCTCTCAACTCAACAAGAGGATAATCTTCCTAGCTCAGGGTCGAGCTGCGAAGGGTCCTTGCTGCTCTCTTGAGCTTGGCGACTTCCTTACAGACGTTTCATGGCCGGACTAGGGAACATCATCAGGGCTACAAGGGAGTGGGGAGTTTGGTCTCTGTTTACTGCTCAATCTGGGACAGAACAGTAATATTAACTAAGGAACCACCAAGGGGGAAAAAAAAATCACACTCCCCCCACCAACACTGACAGGGCAAGCCACTTGTTTGTAAACAGAGAGCAACCCCATCTCCCTTCTAGCATTGATGGTGTTGCCTAGTTAGGTCATGAAACGTCTGCAAGGAAACTACAGAGCAATAGGGATGCAATCCTGGGCAACTAATATTCTCTTCGATTGTTATCTATCTGTCTGTCTGTCTGTCTGTCTGTCTATCTATCTATCTATCTATCTATCTATCTATCTATCTATCTATCTATCTATCTATCCTCTCATCTATCTATCCTCTCTATCTAATCTCATCTATCTATCTATCTATCTATCTATCTATCTATCTATCTATCTATTATCTAAAAATCATCTAATAATTATCTATCTAATAATTATATATCTATCTTCTATTCTCTATTATCTTTATATCTCTATATCTATCTATCTATCTATCTATCTATCTATCTATCTAATAATTATCTAATAATTATCTATCTATCCTCTATTATCTCTATATCTCTATCTCTCTATCTATTATCTAATAATTATCTATCTAATTATTATATATCTATCCTATTCTCTCTATATCTATCTATCTATCTATCTATCTATCTATCTATCTATCTATCTATCTATCTATCTATCTATCTATCTATCTATTATCTAATAATTATCTATCCAATAATTATCTATCTATTCTCTATTATCTCTATATCTATCTATCTATCTATCTATCTATCTATCTATCTATCTATCTATCATCTAATAATTATCTATCTAATAATTATCTATCTATCCTCTATTATCTAATCTATCTATCTATCTATCTATCTATCTATCTATCTATCTATCTATCCATCTATTATCTAATAATTATCTAATAATTATATATCTATACTCTACTCTCTATTATCTACCTACCTACCTACCAACCTACCAGCTACCTACCTACCTATCTACCTACCTATCATAGTCTAATGAAGGATCACTAAGAACATAAACACCCATCACTGACAGGGCAAGCCAGCTGTATACTGTATAAACAGAGAGCAAACTCCACATCCTTCTAGCCCTGATTATGTTACCTAGTTGGTTCATGAAACGTCCGCAAGAAAACAACCAAGCTCAGAGAACACCAAGGACCCCACACTCCTCCTCTTCCACCCCCCACCCCCCTGCAAACCCCCCCTCCTTCTGTCCTCCCCTCCTCTCCTCATCCATTCCACAAACCTCCTCTCCCTCCAAGCACTGATGATGTTACCTAGTTGGGCTCATGAAACATCCTGCAAGAAAACCACCAGGCTCAGGGAACCCTCAGGGAAATAAAAATTAAAAAATCACGGAGACCCCAAAGTGCAAACTTACGCAGATGTGGTCGGCCAAGGTGATCACGCGGTGAGTCGGGACGGGCGGAGGGCCTGCCTGGGGTGCCGGGGGTGCCTGCGCCTGCTGGGGCGGCGGTTGCTGTGGCGAGGGCGAATCCTGCGTGGGCCTGTAAGGATGGCCAGACCCCTCGTACTGGCGGCCGCAGTCCCCTGGGTGGCCCGAAAGGAAAGGAAGAGAGAGATTTGCACACAGGGAGCAGCTGGGAAAGAACTACATGAACGGTAAGTCTAAATGAACGGTTGTTAAGTCGGGAACGATCGGTAGTGTTGCAACTTTGAATGATTGTTAAATGAAGGCTTGCAAATTGAGGATGTAGGGTTAGGGCCGTGATGGCGAACCTATGACACGCCTTTTGTGCCGGCTCGCAAGCTTCAGGCAAACTTACCTCACTGCACATGTGTGCCTCACAGCTGATTTTCAGCCGGTTGGAGGCCTTTTTCGGCCTCCCAGAGGCTCGAGGAAGGCTTCTGCAAGCTTTGCAGGCCGAAAACTAGGCCCGTTTCGTCACTTCCTGTTTTTCCCGGAAATACCAAAAGTGACGAAACAGGCCTAGTTTTCGGCCTCCAAAGCCTGCAGAAGCCTTCCTCAAGCCTCAGGGAGGCCGAAAATCAGCGGCGAGGCGCAGTATAGATAAGGGGGTGGTGGATAGCGGTGGATAAGGGGGCATGCGCATTACCTTCTGGACGCTGGCACACGAGTGCGACCGTGCAAGCACGTGCACAATTTTTGGCACAGGAGCCCAAAAAGGTTAGCCACCACTGGGTTAGGGTTAGGGCTGTCCTTCCCCAGGTTGATCATCACTCCCGAAGAAGGCAGATGGGACTTCTTGGAGCTACCGTGTTTCCCCGAAAATAAGACCCTGTCTCATTTATTTATTTTTTTGCCACAAAAAAACCCCCCCAAAAAACCCAAAAAGGCACCAGGTCTTATTTTTGGGGGATGCCGTCCCCTGACTATCCTCACTTGCCTACGTCGCTCCCGGCTTCTTTTGGCTATCAGGGAGTTCCTTTTCTGCGGCCGGCAAGGCTTTCCTGAAGGCCTCTGCAGCCGATAACAAGAACTCTGGATCGATCCAGAACTTTTTAATGAGCAACAGAGTCCTCCAGGAAAACTTTGCCAGCCTTGCAGAAGAATTGGGCCGGCTAGGCAGGTGTCGGGGTGTGCGAGGCCTGGCTACAATTGTCCAAAGGGAAGTAGTAGGGCAGCTCCACCACCACCCCCATCCCCACCCTAGCTTAATTTTTACCTGTCCATTCTGGATTGGGCAGGATCTTAATAAGGGCTTATTTTGAGGGGGGGAGGGCTTATATTGGGCACCGGTGTAAAAATCAAGCTAGGTCTTACTTTCGGGGTAGGTCGTATTTTAGGGGGAAAAGGGTAGCTTGGTCTCAAATCTTAAAGAGAAATTCACCAGACAAACCCTTGCCTGGGATGGTATCCAAGTTTTTCTGGTTGGACTAGAACAAGGGTCGCCAACCTTTTGGACCTCAGGCACCACCAAACTCATAATTTTAAATCCCAGGGACCACTAACCGGTTCTGTGGGCGTGGCCTAATTTGTGGGTGTGGCTTGGTGGTCATGTGACTGGCTGGGCATGGCTGGTATGTAAATATTATAAATATTAATCTAAATATACAATTTTTTTATAAAAAAAAGAGCAACTTTTACCCCAAAGCAGGTGAAGCAGACAGGCAGATTGAGTTGCTCACAGAATCACAGATTCATTCAGTGATCTATCTATCTGCCATCGGCTAGCTCAGTCTGTCACATAAAATTTGCTTTCAAGCAAACTCATAAAATTTGCTAGCAAGCAAACTCACAAAATTAACTCACAACACACCACGTATGTAAATATTGAATTTTTTTATTTAAAAAAAGAGCAATTTTTACCCAAAATCAGGCAAAACAGGCAGAATGAGTTGCTCACAGAATCATTCAGTGATCTATCTATCTGCTATTGACTAGCTCCGTCTCTCAAATTTGCTTGCCGTGAGTCTGCACTGAATTTGCTTGCAAGTCCTAAGGGAGGTTCAGCTGTGCTTAAAAGCAGAGCTGAAGATCTAAAGACTAGCTAAAAAGCAAGAAATCCAACCAATTCCTGCTTCCTAGCTGATCTAAATCTCCTGGCACACCAGAACAGCTGATGGTCGGAAAAAGGAAAAATAGCAACTTAGCAAGCAAGTTTACCGGGTAAGGAGTAAGTGGGCGGGGAGGGTTTCCACGGGCCATGTGGGCGGCATAGCCTTGTGTTCCCATGCAGCCTGGATTAATTGCTTTGGGGGGGGGTGATCTGGGGGTGACATTTCTCTGTGGACCACCAAAAGTTTCTCACAGCCCACTGGTTGGTGACCGCTGGACTAGAAGACCTTCTAGCCCTGGGATTTCTACCTTCTAAATCTGGGCAGCCCAATTTTGCAAGTGGAGGGAACAAAAAGCTAAATTCTCTCTCCCCCCCAAGGGAAACTTACTTTCTCCTGGGTTCATTTTGGGGGGCTCCTGCTGGTAAGGGGGCATCTTCTCCTGCGCGGGGACAGGAGAGTTGGCGGGGCTGATCACCTCAATCGCGTCCCTTGAAGGTTCGTAGCGGTGCGAAGACGAGGATACTGGGGAAGAGAAAGAGGAGAGAGAGAGAGAGACTAATCATTTAGAAGGAGGTTTATGCCGCTTCTCATTCCAGGAAACTCTGCAGGATTTGACAATCTTATTCCAGAATAGACACTGTCCGTTTCCTAACCTGGTAGGTTTCAACTGTAGGAACTTATTTTCTCAACTTTAAGAATTTTAATCTGTACATTCTCTGGTCAGCATGGTTTAAGAGGGTGTTCTGACCCAAACCTGGTTCCACGAGAGTAAACATAAGACTCTGTGGTTTCTTCCCCAAGCCCCAAAAACTTTAACCTCAGACTGTCTACTATTGACCTCACCCCTTTCCTAAGAGGTCTGTAAGGGGCGTGCATAAGCGCACCAACGTGCCTACCGTCCCTGTCCTATTGTTTCTTATTTTTCTTATATGTATCCATGTATTCATAACTATGTTTTTACTTATACCTATTATCTTGTAAGCGATTGACAAATCAAATAAATAAAAGACAAAGGTAATGTAATAGCACAACCCTTTACTGTTTCATTTATGAATCCTGTTTCTTCACAGTTAAAGGCTTCTTCCAACTAATTAGCTCCAACAAGAAAGACCCTGGAAAAGTTTTTGCAAGGCTGCCAAGAACAACAGATAAAGTTCCCAAACAATAAATCAAAGAGGCTCCAAGCAGTAACTCAGATATTCTAACGTCCACAAGGCTTGAGTGCAAAAGCTTCTTTGCTTCCTGCAAAGAACTCCGGTTTCTCAGCTGGCTTTTATCCCTTAAGGGAGGGGCCATCACCTTGCAGCCTTACTCCCGAGTCGCCTGTGCTGCTGCAGCTGCTCTTTCCTTCGAGCCGCCCTGCGTGCATGTGGACTGGACACAGGCTCCTCGGGCTGCTCTTCCTCACTTCTGCCAGCCTCCACAATCTCCGAAGGCAGCACTCCACTCCCTGATGGTCCTGGCCCCATTCCTGCCTCACATGCAGGCCCCTTACCTGAGTCCTCGCTCTCCGAGGCCTCAGCCATCCCCACCTGCTGCCGGCGAACCGTAACAGAGGGGTGGATTTCGAGTCACAGAATTCCCTAGACAGCATTCTTTAAGGTGGGTGGACTTCAATTCCCAGCCAGCATGCTTTAAGAGGGATGAACTCCAACTCCCAGAATTCAACTTAGTTAGTTTGCTAGTTAGAAGGTCGCAAAAGGGGATCACGTGACTCCGGAACACTGCGACCGTCATAAATATGAGCCAGTTCCCCAGCCTCTGAATTTTGACCATAGGGATGCTGCAAAACGGTCGTAAGTGTGGGAAACGGTCCGAATTCCTTTGTTTTTCGGGGCCGTTGTAACCTCAGTCACAAAAGGAACTGTCGAAAGTCGAGGACTGCCTGTCCTCCATCCCGAAATTGTTCCACAATTCACCCAGGTGGGAAAAAAAAAAAGAAACCCCCACCCCCTTCCAAAAAGAGAAAAAAACTACCCAGCCAGAATACGGAATATGACGTACAGCTGCCGGATGAATCCGAGCTCTGCGAGTTGCGATCGCGGGCGTCCTTGTCGGAGGCGATCTGCCGCGTGATGATCACGTCGATAAAGTTGGCGGCGGTGATGGTGGTCTTGCCGCGCGTGCGCAGCTCCTCCTCGTACTTCGAGATGGAGGGGGGCCCTTTGTCCTTCCCGGCCTCGGAATAGACGGACGATGGCGGCAGGTTCTGGGGTTTGCTGGCCGAGAAAGTCGCTGAAGCCGAGGCGCCGTAACCGGAGGATCCCCTCTTCTCCCCATCCAGTGCCTTCTGCTCCATCGGTGGCGGCGGCGGCTCGCTGACCACCGAGGACCTGCGCCCCGGGTTCTCCTCTATCCGCCCGCCGTCGTGCTTGCCCTCCTTGGACTTGGCCACTTCCATCTGCGGGGCGGAGGCGGCTGCGTCCACCAGAGCGGCCAGCGCATCGGCGGCCGTGCTGTAGCGGGAGGATGGCAGCCCTTGGGTGATCGAGGGAGCACCGGAGGGCAGTTGCCTGTTGGGGGAAGGAAGATTGAGAGAGAGGAGAAAAGAGAGAAAGAGAGATTGAGAGAAAGAGAAACGTTTTCCAGGATTATACATATTGTCCAAAACGTTTGTCGTTTCTGCAACTGCGAAGAGGGAGGTTGAGGCAGAGACTGGGAAGGTGTGGGAGCAGCTTAGGTGAGACACCCATCAGGTCCCTTCTGGGGAAAAGGCCCAGGGTGAGTTGGAGTCTACGAGGGATCGTTGGCTTTAAATCCAGGCTCAGGAGACACCAGGGGAGGGAGGGAAGGAAGGGAGAAAAAGAGGGAGGGAGGGAGGAAAGAAAGGAAGGAAGGAAGGGAAGGAGGAAGGAATAAGAGGGAGGGAGGGAAGACGGGAGGGCGGGAGGAAAGCGAGGGAGGAATAAAAGAGAAAAAGAGGAAGGAAGGAGAAAAAAGGAGGGAGGGAGGGAAGAGAGTTGAAAAAGAGGGAGGGAGGGAAGGATGGGAGGGAGGAATAAAAGAGAAGTGGAAGGGAAGGAAGGAGAAAAAGGGAGAGAAGGAAGGAAATAAAAGAGGGAGGGAGGGAAGGAAGGAAGGAGAAAAAGAGGGAGGGAAGGAAGAAAAAGAAGGACAGAGGGAAGGAAGGAAGGAGGAAAAGAGAAAAGGAGGGAAGGAAAGAGAAAAAGGGAAGGAAGGAGAGAAGGAAGGAAGGAAGGAAGGAAAGAAGGAGGGGAGGAATAAAAGAGAAAGAGAAAGGGAGGGAGGGAAGGCAGGAGAAAAAGAAGGAGGGGGGAAGCAAGGAGAGAAAGAGGAAGGGGTGGGAGAAAGAAAGGAAGAAAAAGGAAAAGAAAAAAGGAAAAAGGGCAGCGGAAGGAAGGAAGGAAACGGAGAGGGAAGGAGTGAAGAAGGATGGAAAAGGAAGGGAAGGGGAGGGTTTTGCAGAAAACTGGAAGTTACCAAATGGCCCCATGGTGTACCACGGGTTTGCTTAACAACCACAGCATTCACTCTACGACGGCTGGAATAAGATCAGGTGAGCCTCCCAGTTCAGGACCGTCACAACGTTCGACTCTAAACAGTCAGGCTCCATTCGGGTCGTATGTCAGGGACCTCCCGGCAGCCCTTCCCCAATCCCATCCTCTCCCCAGGAGATCCTAGAGAAGCTTCCGGTGGCGAGGAAACACCTCCCCCCCCGGCGGCGGCCCAGGTGGGATGCCGAGAACGCAAAAGAAGACGTACATGATACGCAGCTGGGCAGCCGGATCCAGTGGGCTGATGACGCTCGTCCCGTTGGAGCCCTGAAAGATGCTGGGCCGTTGCTGGAGGATGGGCTCCTGGCTCCGGACGGAGGGCGACGGTGAGCGGACGTAGCCGTGGCTGCCTCCTTTCCCTGGCGGCTCGGTGCCTGGGGAAAGTGTGAGGAAACGGAGTCAGCAGATACCGTGTTTTCCCTGAAAATATGACCTACCCCAAAAATAAGCCCCAGCCTGTTTTTTAGATAGATACCATAGATAGATAGATAGATAGATAGATAGATAGATAGATAGATAGATAGATAGATAGATAGATAGATAGATAGATACCATAGATAGATAGATACCATAGATAGATAGATAGATAGATAGATAGATAGATAGATAGATAGATAGATACCATAGATAGATAGATACCATAGATAGATAGATAGATAGATACGATAGATAGATAGATAGATAGATAGATAGATAGATAGATAGATAGATACCATAGATAGATAGATACCATAGATAGATAGATAGATAGATAGATAGATAGATAGATAGATAGATAGATAGATAGATACCATAGATAGATAGATAGATACCATAGATAGATAGATGGATGGAGGGAGGGAGGGAGGGAGGGAAGGAGGGAGAGAGAGAGAGAGAGAGAGAGATTTAACTCATTATTGGCAAGTGTGATTGGACATACAAGGAATTTGTGCACTAAAAACCCATCTCTTCCAACAGGCCGGTCTGGCCTAGTACCAATTATTAGGGTTTTAAAAGTTTTTTTTAAAAAATTCCTGGTAATTTTAACTTTTCTATCTTGGTTTTACTGTTTTTCTCAGCCATTAATTTAATTCTTTTGAACCTTTTTTAAATTCTATTTATTGTGGGGTTTTTTATCTTGGCTGTACATCGACCTGAGTCCCATTGCGGGAGAGGGGGCGGTATAAAAATTTAATAAATATTAATAAATATTTAATAAATATAATATTTAATAAATATTATTTATATTTCTATACCGCTCCCTCTCCCAAAAAAGGGACTCGGGGCGGTGTACAGCCTAATAAAAATACATAGAGTAAATATAATTTAAATAAAATTTAAAACTGAATTAAATAGATAAACCGGCTGCATCCCGTCTAACTACAATTACACATTTAAAAATCCGGGATTAATAAAAAATTTAAAATGGAAGATTAAAAACTAAAACCCAAAATTAGGTATAAAACCCCAAAAAACCCTTACTGGGCCAGGCCAGCCTGTTTAAAAAATAGGGTCTTAACCGCGCGCCGGAAGGTCAGGATGTCCGTCATGGCTCGTATCTCCGGGGGGAGATCATTCCAAAGGGAGGGAGCTCCCACAGAGAAAGCCCGCACCCTCGGGGCCGCCAGCCGACAACGATCAGGCGGCGGTACCCCCAGTAGGGCAACCCTGTGGGAGCGTACTGGGCGGCGGGAGGTTGACGATGGCAGTAGGCGGTCCCGTAGATACCCAGATCCCGAGCCATGGAGCACTTTAAATACCATCAGTACCACCTTGAATCGAATCTGGAAGGCCACAGGAAGCCAGTGCAGCCTGCGGAGAAGTGGTGTTACGTGGGTGCTCTGAGGGGCGCCCACGATCACCCGCGCGGCTGCATTCTGGACTAACTGTAGCCTCCGGAGACTCTTCAAGGGGAGCCCCATGTAGAGAGCATTGCAATAATCCAGGCGGGAGATAACGAGGGCGGAAGTGACTGTGCGAAGTGCGCCCAGATCCAGAAAGGGCCGCAACTGGTGAATCAGACGGATCTGATAAAAAGCCCCCCTGGCGACGGCTCTCAGTGTACATAAAAGAAAAGAGACATTTGTCAAGAGTCAAGAATCATCAGGTGCAACACTTAATGATAGTCATAGGGTACAATCAACAATGAAATAATACTAGGAAACAGTCAATCGTAAGGATACAAGGGACAAAGTTACCGTCATACAGTCACAAGTGGGAGGGAATGGGTGACAAGGAGTGATGAGAAGATGAATAGTAATAGTACTACACATTTTTGTAAATAGTTGAACAGTGTTGAGGGAATTATTTGTTTAGCAGAGTGGTGGTGTTTGGGGAAAAACTGTCCTTGTGTCTAGTTGTTCTGGTGTGCAGGACTCTATAGCACCGTTTTGAGGGAAGGAGTTGAAACAGTTTATGTCCAGGATGTGAGGGGTGTGTAAATATTTTCACAGCCCTCTTTTTGACTCCTGCAGGATACAGGTCCTCGATGGAAGGCAGGCTGGTAGCCATTGTTATTTTCTGCAGTCCTAATTCCTCTCTGGAGTCTGTGTCTGTCCTGTTGGGTTGCAGAACTGAACCAGAGAGTTATACAGATACAGATGATAGACTCAATCATTCCTCTGTAGAACTGGATCAGCAGCTCCTTGGGCACTTTGAGCTTTCTGAGTTGTGCTTTTTTGACGACGTTTTTGATGTTAGGTGTCCATTTTAGGTCTTGAGATATGATAGAACCTAGAAATCTGAAGGTCTCCACTGTTGATACGGTGTTGTCTAGTATTGTAAGAGGAGGTGGTAGCATGGGAGGGTTTCTTCTAAAGTCTACCACCATTTCTACGGTTTTGAGTGAGTTGAGTTCCAGATTGTTCCAGTTACACGACGAGGCAAGTTGTACAACCTCCTGTCTGTATGCGGATTTGTCGTTGTCTCGAATGAGACCAATGACTGTTGTGTCATCAGCAAACTTCAGATGGATCATTTGAGATGCAGTCATTGGTATAGAGAGAGAAGTGGAGAAAGCACACAGCCTTGGGGGGCCCCTGTGCTGACTGTACAGATATCGGATGTGATTCTGCCTAGCTTCACCTGCTGCTTCCTGTCTGTTAGGAATGCCTGTCTGCTAGAATTTTATGCATGTACCTAATATAAGCCCTCCTTAAAAGTAAGCCCTGGTGAAGGGTGGTGGTGATGACCGTGCCCAGCATAGGTGGGGACGCACAGGCTGTGGGAAAGCTGAGTGGTGGTGGGTTGGAGCCGCGGGCAACTGCAGGAAGGCTGCCCATGTCTCTTGAGTTTCCTGCAGTTTATGAGGTGCGTCCAGATCACCTTTGCGCCCACTAAGGGAACGGCTTCTGCCGGGTGAATTTGCCAGCTCTTTTGTGTGCGCCGTGGGGGGGGCGGGGGGGGGGGGAGGCAGGGCGCCCATCCGGGCCGATCACCCTGATTCTGATTGATGATGATTGTGTTTTATGACGATGATGGTGGTTTATCGCTTGTTGCTTGTATGTACAGTGAGAGCTTATGCACTGGAGTCAAATTCCTTGCGTGTCCAATCACACTTGGCCAATAAAGAATTCTAATTATGATTCTAATTATGATTTATGATGTGTTTTATGATTATGATCGTGGTTTATCACTTGTTGCTTGTATATACAGTGAGAGCTCAGGCACTGGAGATAAATTCCTTTTCTGTCTAACCATTCTTTGCCAATAAAGAATTCTAATTCAAATTATGTTTATTAGATTAGATTAGATTCTAATCCATGGATACAGGCAATGAAATGCAGTTAGCGTCCAACCAGAAGTGCAAAACAACAGTAAAATATAAATATATGGATGCAAATATGCAAGGCATCTATGAATATGTCAATGGAAAACACAACAAAATGTATGTACACGAACACACAAAGATAAGTGTGACTGCACATATATGAACATATACAACTGTACAAAATATTTATGGACACATTGAATATAAATACAAATGAGCAGAGAATTATACAAAATACATATAACTCTATAACTCTAGACCTAGAAAATCTAGAACTACGCCACCTCCGGTCCGATCTAAATATAGTATATAAAATCATACGTTGCAATGTCCTGCCTGTCAATGAATACTTCAGCTTCAACCATATCAACACAAGAGCAAACAATAGATACAAACTCAAGGTAAACCGCACCAAATTTGATTGCAGGAAATACGACTTCAGCCACAGAGTGGTCAATGTCTGGAATACTCTACCTGATTCTGTGGTTTCTTCCCCAAACTCTAAAAACTTTAACCTTAGACTGTCTACTATTGACCTCCTCACCCCTTTCCTAAGAGGTCTGTAGGGGGTGTGCATAACCACACCAACGTGCCTACCGTCCCTGTCCTATTGTTTCTTTTATATTTTATTTTTCTTATATGTATCCATGTATTCATAACTATATTTATTCTTATACCGGTATCTTGTAAGCAATTGACAAATCAAAGAAATACTAAATACTAGAATACATCATATATTATCAAGGGAAGCATCAGCATATGTGTGGGGACAAACGAACATAATTATGATACTAATTATGATTCTGATTGATGATGATTGTGTTTTATGATGATGATCGTGGTTTATCGCTTGATGCTTGTATGTACAGTGAGAGCTTATGCACTGGAGACAAATTCCTTGCGTGTCCAATCACGCTTGGCCAATAAAAGAATTTCTGTTCTAACCTAAAGGAGGTGGCGGAGCCGGACGAGGCAACCAGAGCTTACCTGGACGAAGGTAGATGTCTGTGGGAGTGGACGAGATTCTCTCTCGCTCTCGTTCGCGCTCTCGTTCTTTTTCCCTCTCCCTCTCCGCGCTGGCGACCACGGAGGCCGGTAAGTGAGACGGGTGCCCTGCGGAGCAAAAGAGAAAAGAAGAGAAGGGGGCTTTAGAGAAACAGACGCATTAAGTCCTCGACTTAACGACAATGGAGCCCAAAATTTATGTTGCTAAGCAAGACAGCTGTTAAGTGAAACACTTCCAATTGTTAAATTAGTAACCCGGTCTTTAAGTGGAACCTGCCTTCCCCTTCGACTTTGGTCATCAGAAGGTCGCAAAAGGGGATCAGGGGACTCCCGGGACTCTGGAATCGTCGTAAATATGAGCCAGTTGTCAAGCTTGTCTGAATTTTGATCACCGGCCCAGGGAGATGCTGCAACTGTCATTAAGTGTGAAAAATGGTCACAAATCACCTTTTTTCAGGCTGTTGTATCTTTGAACGATCAAGAACGAATGATTGTTAAGTCAAGGAATCCTTTTTGGGGGGGTCTATTGTAACATTACAGTCGTAAGTAGAGGACTATCTAGAATAGAATAGAATAGAGAATAGAGAATAGAGAATGGAATGGAATGGAATGGAATGGAATGGAATGGAATGGAATAGAATAGAATATAGAATAGAATGGAATGGAATGGAATAGAGAATATGGGAATAGAATAGAATATAGAATGGAATGGAATGAAATAGAATAGAGAATATGGGAATAGAATAAAAAATATGGGAATAGGAATAGAATAGAGAAGAGAGAAGAGAAATAGAATAGAATTCTTTATTGGCCAAGTGTGATTGGACACACAAGGAATTTGTCTTGGTGCAAATGCTCTCAGTGCACATAAAAGAAAAATAATACAGAAAGTCCTCAACATATGACCACAATTGAGCCCCAAAATTTATGTTGTTAACTGAGAAATGTGTTAATTGAGCTTGCTCTGTTTTACGACTTTCCTGGCCACGGCTATTAAGTGAATCGCTGCAGTTATTCAGTGAGTCACATGGTCGTTAAGTGAATCTGGGTTTCTCCATGGACTTTGCTTGTCAGAAGGTTGCAAAAGGGGATCGCGTGACCCCGGGACAGTTGCGACCGTCGTAAATGCGAGTCAGTTGTCAAGCATCGAAAATCGTAAATCACTTGGCCACGGGGACGCTGCGACGGTCGTAAGCGTGAAAAATGGTTGTAAGTCACTTTTTTCAGTGACATAACTTTGAACGGTCACTAAACGGATTGTTGTAAGCTGAGGACTACCTCTACACACACACACACAAAACACAGTCCGATCTCACACACACACATAAATATAACACGGTCCGATTTAAGCACAGTACACAAAATTGTCTGCTTACAACGTCTTGCCTGTCAATGACTTCTTCAGCCTCAACCACAACAACAATGCACGGGCAAACAACCGATACAAACCCAAGGGAAGCCGCTACAAACTTGATGGCAGAAAATACGACTTCAGCCCCAGAGTGGTCAACGCCTGGAACTCGCTACCCGACTCCGTTGCTACAGCATCAACCTCAAACTGTCTACCGTGGACCTCACCCCATTCTTAAGAGGTCCTTAAAGGAGGGGGGGGGGGTGTATAAGCGCACCAGAGGGGCCTACCGTCCCTGTCCTACTGGCCCCGTTTATCTGCATTTTACTTCCTTTTCTCTTGTTTTATCTTCATACTGGTTATCTTGTACATGTTTGACAAACAAACAAATAAATAAATATACATATCTATATCAATATCTATCTGTATGTCTATCAATCTATCATCTATACATCATCTATCTTTCTCCATCCATCCATCTATGATCTTCTATCTATCTATTGGTATCTATCTATCTATCTATCCGGTATCTATCTATCTATCCGGTATCTATCTATCTATCTATCTATCTATCTATCTATCTATCTATCTATCTATCTATCTATCTATCTATCTATCTATCTATCTATCTACTACTATCTATCTACATATATCTATCTATCTATACTATCTATCCTCTATCTATCTATCTATCTATCTATCTATCTTATCTCTATCGATCTATTCTATTATCTATCTATCTATCTCATCTATCTATCTATCTACTATTACTATCATATCTACTAATCTTCTATATCTATCTATCTATCTATCTATCTATCGGTATCTATCTATCGGTATCTATCTCTATCTATCTATCCTATCTATCTATCTATCTATCTATCTATCTATCTATCTATCTATCTGTCATAATGAGAGATTATATCTATCATTTATCTAAATGATAGATGAGTCTCTATCATCTATCTATCATTTCTCTCTCTCCCATCCATCCATCCATCCATCCACTCTGTTAACAGGGAGGGCTGTAAAACATTGTGAAGTGGTATATAAGTCTAAGTGCTATTGCTATTACTATCCATCCACCTATCCATCCACAATTTTTTTTTCTTTTCTTTCTTTCTTTCTTTCTTTCTTTATTTCTTTCTTTCTTTCTTTCTTTCTTTCTTTCTTTTCTTTCTTTCTTTCTTTCTTTCTTTTTCTGTCTTTCTTTCTTTCTTTCTCTTTCTGTCTGTCTGTCTGTCAAGATTATATAGATAGATGATAATGAATCTCTATCTATCTAACTAATAAATATACATATCTATATCAATATCTATCATGAGAGATTATAGATAAATGATAATGAATCTCTATCTATCTATCTATCTATCTATCTATCTATCTATCTATCTATCTATCTATCTATCTATCTATCTAATAAATATACATATCTATATCAATATCTGTCTGTCTGTCTATCAATCTATCATCTATCCATTATCTATTTCCATCCATCCATCTATAATCTTCCTTCCTTCCTTCCTTCCTTCCTTCCTTCCTTCCTTCCTTCCTTCCTTCCTTCCTTCCTTCCTTCCTCTTTCTTTCTTTCTTTCTTTCTTTCTTTCTTTCTTTCTTTCTTTCTTTCTTTCTTTCTTTCCTTCCTTCCTTCCCTTCCATCCATCCATCCATCCATCCATCCATCCATCCATCCATCCATCTGGCAGCCGAAGTGAAATCCGATGAAGCATTTCATCCTGGGGATGCCCTGGGCAGACGGGTCCAGCTTTAGCTCTGAAGCAGAAATGGGGGGACTGCCCCCCCCCTCTGCCCCTTCAAATCCCCTCGGCTGTGTTGGACCTGAACCCAGCAGCACGTCCCTCCTTTGGTGGCCCCTCACCTTCTGACCCTTACCTGGAGACATGGAGGGTGGGTTGTAAGGCCTGGCGGGGAAGGCCAGCTGAGTGCCAGGAATATAGGTGATCCTTTCCATCGGGGGCGTGCTTGGCCCTCCGGGGTGGGGCACCAAAATGGTGGGCGCCATGCTGTTCAGGTCGATGATTCCTTGTCGAAAGAGGAAGGAATGAAGGCCAACACGGATTAAGACCAAAAGAAAAGCAAAAAGGGCTTGCTTAGTGACCGCACCCAAGTTACGACCGACACACACAAAAAAAGGGGGGGACCGAGAACCCAGATTTTGAGGTTCCGACAAAGGAGTTTAATTTAGAGTTTTTCTGGAACGCTGACACGACGATGGCCTTAAACAGATCGGCCACTGTCTCACTTAGCAAATGGAAATTTTGGGCTCAATTCGGGTCGTACGTCGAGGACTATCTATCTGTTGCGATGGTCATAAAACGGATCAGCCACTGTCTCACTTATCGAGGGAAATGTTGGTGTCCGCTCATAAAATATTCCTAGGCCTGTTTTAGTAGTTGCCATAAAAAAGGGGGGTGAGGAAGGAAATCTGGAAGAGCAGTGCAGCAGTTTGAAAGCGAAAGTACATTCCAACTCTTATCTTTAAAAGATTGTAACTAAAATACCAGAGATTTTGTCCTCGAATATAGTTATCTTTCGTCTATAGACTATTGCAATGCTCTCTACATGGGGCTCCCCTTGAAGAGCATCCGGAGGCTTCAGCTGGTGCAGAGTGCGGCCGCGCGGGTGATTTTGGGGGCTCCTCGAAACTCCCGGGTTACACCACTCCTGCGCGAGCTGCATTGGCTCCCGGTGGCCTTCCGGGTGCAATTCAAGGTGTTGGTGGTCATCTTTAAAGCACTCCATGGCTTGGGACCCGGGGACTTACAGGACCGCCTGCTGCCACCATCGGCTTCCCACCAGCCAGTGCATTCTCACAGGGTGGGCCTCCTTGGGGTGCCGCCAGCTGGACGATGCCGGTTGGCGGCCCCGGGAGCGCGGGCCTTCTCTGCGGGAGCAACCCTCCCTCTGGAGATGAGAACTATCCCTGACCTGCAAACCTTCCGGTGCGCATTGAAGACCTATCTTTTCCAGCAAGCTGGTCTGGCCTAGTTCTATTGGATGGTTTTAAATTTTGTAATTTTTATCCTGCTTTTTATTAATTTGATTATAGTTTTAATCTTTCAGCCCTATATTGAATTCATTTTTAATCTATTTTTAAATTTTATATTTGATCTTGTATTGTTTTAGGTGGGCTGTGCACCGCCCCAAGTCCCTATTTGGGAGAGGGGGCGGTATATAAATTAAATTAAATAAATAAATAAATAATAAAATATTGAATTGGAGAATGTGACTGATGACACCCAGTCCGTGAAGGTGCTCAGTTGGAGAATTTGATTTATGACACATCCAGGGGGGGAAACAGGGTCACGGAGGAGACTGTTAAATTACATTATGCCAGAGTTGGCTTCATACAGGGCAAGTGCCAGCATGTCGCCTCTAATGAATCCTTGGAAGTTTTTTGAAGTTTGGCTCGAGGATCATGATTGAATTTGGGCGATTGTTGGAATCCTGACAATCATCTGGCAGTGAACCGGTTTGCTGTGACGAGTAGATGGGCCTGCTTGCCCACCCCTGCCCTTTCCTGTGCTTCTTTCTTCTTCCTTCCCCTCTTTTCCCTTCCTTGCTCTCTTCCCCTCTTCCCTTCTTTTTTCTTTGTCTTTCCTCTTTCCCTTTCTCCTTTCCTCTCCTTTCTTGGATGCTGAAATGCAAAAGGGGAAACATTTCTCCTTTGGTTTTGGTTTTTAGTTTGTTTTGGTCGTCCTCTGCCAGCGAAAGCGCAGCCCACCCTCCAACGTTTTCGCTGACAGAGGCACCGTGGGCCACTCCTTCTGTCAGGCCTCCGACAAATCCACCCACATTCAAATCACAAGTCTCTAGCCGCATCTCTCAGAGTAAAAAAAAAAAAAAAAGATTTATTAGGAGTGGCCATGTCGGGGTTACCTGGGTGCAGCCGACACTAAAATACACCGTTCATTTCCCCTCCACCCCCTGGATGTATATTCTCCAATGGGACACACCCATAGCCAAGAGTCATCAATCATGTTCTCTAATAATATTCTTGCACGCCGACAGCCATGGCGATTATCTGAGGCATTTATGGAATGTGCTGCTTTCCCCTGTTCCCTTTCTGCTGGCAACTAAACAGACCAAAGGAGTATTTTTTTAGTTCGACACCTTTGCTGTTTCCAGGGCGGCCCCACGGGCCAGATCCGGCTCACGGGCCTTGAGTTTTTGACACCCCTGTTCTAGATTAACCTGGTTTGTAGAACGCCTATCCTGAGCGATGGAAACCTACCTCTGGCCCCTGCGTAGGGGAGCGCCAGGGTCTGCTCTCGAGGCGACAGTCCTCGGGCAAGATCCGGCCGCAGGTTGACCTGCATCTGCTGGGATGTGATGTAGTCGTTCAGGATGGTTTGCCGCGTGTTCTCCATGGCGTAAAGCTGGTATTGGCTGGGGTAGCCAGGGGTGGGCGAGAGCTGCCGCTGGAACATGTAGGCGGTCGCTGGGCAAGGAAGAGCAGAAGACATTAAGTGGGGAGAACCAGGCACTAGGTAAAAGAGACAGAAAGCAGCGTTTCTTTATATTACAGGTTATTCCTCAACTTACAACCGTTCATTTAGTGACCGTTCGAAGTGACGACGGGGACGGAGAGAAGGGACTTATCAAACCAAGTCACATGTCATTTTTCACACTTACAACCGTTGTGGCATCCCCCACGGTCGAGGGATTTATGTTCGGATGCTTGGCAACTGATTCATATTTACGACAGTTTGCCGTGTCCCGGATGCCGCTCAATGCGGGAAACCAGATTCCCTGAACAACCGTGTTGCTAACGCAAACATCTGTGGCGATTCGCTTAACAACCGTGGCAAGAAAGATCGTTCAATGGGGGCGAGGCTTAACGACCGTCTCGCTTAGCAATGGAAACCTGGGGCTCAATTGCAGTCGTAAGTCGAGTACCACCTTCCGAAAAGCAAAAATTAAAAATAAAATTGGACGTACTGGGATCCAAGGCTCTGTGGAACTGGATGGCCGGGTCCAGGTGAGGCGAGAGATGGCTCCGGTAAACCTCGGGGGCTGCCCCTCGGTGGTGGGGGTCGAAGGGGCTGTGAGTGACTCCGGGGTCAACCCCCGGGACCGGTGATTTGGCTGGGACGCTCTCCCTTTGCGTTGGTGTCAAAGTGGACTTCCTCTCGTGATTCAGGGGCTTCCCCGAAGAAAGGTTGCCTGCAAAAGAACACCTGGGTTAAGAGTTGACTGGTGGTTGTGGGAACGCAAGTGGCTCTCTGGTTGCTGGAAAACTCAGGGGGACCGTGAGAATTATATTATATTTTATGGCATTTAATTTTATTTTACCGTATTATCTGATATTTTAGTGTGGTTGTCATCATTACATTTTATTTCATTATTATTGTATTTACTGATTTTGCAAATCTTCTCATTTGACAAGACACGTGTTTATCCCAAACATGTTTAATCTGATGGATTCACTATCTCCGTATTGGCGAACTATGGCACGCCTGCCAGAGGTGGCACACAAAGCCATTTGTGCCGGCATGCGAGCTACAGGCAAACTTACATCACTACTCATGTGTGTGCCTGACAGACTATTTTCAGCCAGTGTCAGGCCTTTTTCGGCCTCCCAGAGACTTGAGGAAGGCTTCTGTAGGCTTTGCAGGCCGAAAACTAGGCCCGTTTCGTCACTTCCTGTTTTTCTGGAAATACCAGAAGCGACAAAACGGGCCTAGTTTTTGGCCTGCAGAAGCCTTCCTCAAGCCTCTGGGAGTCCGAAAAGGGTCTCAAACCGCTAAAAAATCAGCTGTGAGACGCAGTGCAGGTAAGGGAGCAGCGGGGATGGTGGTGCGTGGGTGGGGATTGCACATGCATGCGTAGGGGGCGTGGGGGGGTGCATTGCCCTCTGGATGCTGGCACATGAGTGTGAGTGTGCAAGCGCGTGCACAATTTTTGGCGCAGGCGCCCTAAGAGGTTAGCCACCACTGCACTACCTCCTCTGGAAGTTGGTTCCAAGCATCTTTCATTGAAATCAGACTTACAAACATCACTTTTCAACTTCCCTCTTGTCAGTTTTGTTATGCCCAGTCTTCCTTCCTTCCTTCCTTCCTTCCCCCCGCCCTCCATTTTTCCTTTCCATTCCTTCGTCTTTCTTTTCCCTATCTCCCTTCCTTCCTTTTTTTCTTCCTTCCTTTCTTCCTTCTCTTTTCCCTTTCTCATTCTTCCTCCCTCCCTCTCCTTCTTTCCTTCTCCATTCCTCCTCTCCTTTCTCTCCCCATTCCTTCCTTTTCCTCCCTCCCACCCCGCCCTCTCATCTTTTCCTCCCTTCCTTTCCTCTGTGTCCTTCCTCCTGCCCTCCTTCCTCCTTTCATCTTTTCTCCTTTCCCTTCCTCTCTGTCCTCCCTCCTCCCTCCTTTCTTCCTTCCCTTCTCGTTCCTTCTCATGTTTTCCCCTTTTCCTTCCCTTCCCTTTTCTATGTCCTCCCTCCCTTCCTTTTGGATTTGCTCCACAACTGTGTGATGCAGTCATGGCAGTGATTCGTTTAACAACTGTCACAAAAAGGGGGTCACAAATGAGTGCGACTCCCGTAACAAATATCTTGCTTAGCAACGGAAGTTCACTAAACATGTATCTGTAAGTCAGGAACCAGCCGTATAACCATATACAGGGAGAAGCCATTGGTACCTATTCTGAAATTCTACGTAAATAGGAATATAATTGATTAAAACTTATATGTGAGTCGTGGTGGCACAGGGGTTAGAGTGCGATACTGCAGGCTCCTTCTGCTGACTGCCGGCTGCTGCAATTTGGCAGTTCAAATCCCACCAGGCTCCAAGTTGACCCAATCTTCTATCTTTCCAAGGGTGGGTAAAACAAGGACCCAGGTTGTTGGGGGCAATACGCTGACCCTGTAAAATTACTTAGAGGGGGCTGGAAAGCACTGTGAAGCGGTATATAAGTCTAAGTGCTATTGCTAAGTGTGGAGGGAGGGAGGAAGGGCCGTAGTGGTTAGAATGCAGTATTGCAGGCTGATTCTGCCCGCAGTTCGATTTTGTCTGGCTCAAGGTTAACTCAGCCTTCCGTCCTTCCGAGGTGGGCCAAATGAGGACGTAGATTGTTGGGGGCCATAGGCTGATTCTCTAAACTGCTTAGAGAGGTCTGGAAAACACTGTGAAGGGGTATATTAATCTAGGTACTATTGGGAAGGAAGGAAGGGAAAGAAGGAGAAGGAAGAACGGAAAGGAAACAAACAGGAAGGAAGGGAAATGAGAAAGAAGGAAGGAAGGGGAAGGGAAGGGGAAGGGGAAGGGGAAGGGGAAGGGGAAGGGAAGGAAGGAAGGAAGGAAGGAAGGAAGGAAGGAAGGAAGGAAGGAAGGAAGGAAGGAAGGAAGGAAGGAAGGAAGGAAGGAAGGAAGGAAAACAAGAAGGAAGTTAGATCCTGACTGATTCAAGGTTGACTCAGCCTTCCCTCCTTCTTTAGTGAGTCAAATGAGGACCCAGATAGTTGGGGGGCAAGAGGCTGGCTCTGTAAACCGCTTAGAGAGGGCTGGGAAGCACCGTGAAGCGGTATAATAATCTAGGTGCTATTGGGAAGGAAGGAGGGAAAACGAGAAGGACATCAAACAGGAAGGAAGGAAGAAAGGAAGGAAAGAAGGAAGGAAGGAAGGAAAACAAGAAGGAAGTTAGATCCTGACTGATTCAAGGTTGACTCAGCCTTCCCTCCTTCTTTGGTGAGTCAAATGAGGATCCGGATTGTTGGGGGGCAAGAGGCTGGCTCTGTAAACCGCTTAGAGAGGGCTGGGAAGCACCATGAAGCGGTATATTAATCTAGGTGCTATTGGGAAGGAAGGAGGGAAAATGAGAAGGAAGGACAGGAAACAGGAAGGAAGGAAGGAAGGAAGGAAGGAAGGAAGGAAGGAAGGAAGGAAGGAAGGAAGGAAGGAAGGAAGGAAGGAAGGAGAAGGAAGGAGGGGAAACAAGAAGGAAGAGAAAAGAGAAAGAAGGAAGGAAAATAACGAGAAGGAAGGAAGGAAGGGAAACAAAAAGGAAGGAAGGGAAACAAGGAAGGAAGGGAAACAGGAAGGAAGGAAGGAAGGAAGGAAGGAAGGAAGGAAGGAAGGAAGGAAGGAAGGAAGGAAGGAAGGAAGGAAGGAAGGAAGGAAGGAAGGAAGGAAAACAAGAAGAAGTTCGATCCTGACTGGCTCAAGGTTGACTCGGCTTCCATCCTTCCGAGGTCGGTAAAATGAGGGCTGTTCTGGGAGTCAGATGTCTGACTCTGTAAACCGCTTAGAGAGGGCTGGAAAGCACCGTGAAGTGGGATATTAATCTAGGTGCTATTGGGAAAGAAGGAAGGAAGGAAAACGAGAAGGAAGGATGGGAAATGAGAAGGAAAGAAGGAAGGAAGGAAGGAAGGAAGGAAGGAAGGAAGGAAGGAAGGAAGGAAGCCGTAGTGAGCTGTTATAATGCAGTATTTCAGGCTAACTCTGCCCACAGCCAGGAGTTCGATCCTGACCAGCTCCAGATCAACTCAGCCTTCCGTCCTTCCGAGGTGGGTAAAATGAGGACCCAGATTGTTGGGGGTAAGAGGTTGACTCAATAAAGCCGCTTAGAAAGGGCTGGGAAGCACCGGGAAGCGGTATATAAGTCTTAAGAGCTTTTGTTATTAAAAGGCTTCCTGAATTTTAGAAAGTCAGAGCAGGTCAGTTGGTCAACCGTTTCCTGCCCAGTCCCGCTGACCGTCCCAGAAGCCGCAAAGGCCACCTACCTTCGACCCGGTTCATCATGGGTGAGCTCCTGGACATGCTCTGATAGCCCACCGGCGTCCTCCTGGCGTTGGCATCCTCATAGATCCCGGGGCTGACTTGGGACTTGGGAGCCTCGTGGAGGGTGGACCGCAGGACGGAAGGACCCGAGCTGACCACCGAGGTGTGGCGAGAACGCATCTCTCCCGCCTTGGGGTCTTCGTGTTTCCCGCGTTCCACCACCTTCATGTTCTCGGGCAACATCTCCATGGGCGGCATGCCCCGCGAGAGCTTGCTTGGCCCCGTGATCAGGGACTTGACGTTGTGTTTGATGGCCGACTGGCAGGAGCTGCTCTCGTACTTGATGGGCGTACCCTGCAGGAGGAGGAGGAGAAGAGGAGAGGGTCGTACGGCGACTTCCTGCAGCCAGGTGGGCGTGGCTGAGGGGACGTGGCCTGCCAGGGATGGGATTTGGCGGGTCATTGAACCAGCCATAACGTTAGGAACGGGTCCAACCTGAACCTGGACCACCACTGAACGGTCACTGAACAAACTGTGGTAAGTCAAGGACTACTTATATTAGAAGAACAGACAGCTGTCTGTCTGCGATCTGGAGCTTTGCCCCGAATAGGGGTGAGACTTTGTGACCTCAAACAGTCCCTTCCAACTCCTAAAAAAAAATAAACCCTTCCAGGATCTGATGGTTCTCCAGCGTTTTGCTCTCACCTGCGAGATGGATCCTTCGATGATGGGGCGGATGTTGGGGACCATCTCGGGGTTCTTCTGGTTTTCCTGATTCAACAGCTCCTGCCGGGGAATCTCGTGGATGGAGCGCCCCATCTCCTTGATGGTGGTGACCCCGTCGTAGAGTTTGCCCTTGGCGATGGCTCCCTCGAAAGTCCGCATGGGAGGAGATTCCCGCTTGATCTTCGGGTACTTGAGCCCCATTTCGTAGCTCTCCGCCGTCGATCGCGGGGTGCCTTTGGACGGGGGGGAGGGAGGGAGGGGGAGAAAGAGAGAATAGAATAGAATACTTTATTGGCCAAGTGTGATTGGACACACAAGGAATTTGTCTTGGTGTAAATACTTGCAGGATTCAATTCATTTCAAGGTATTGCAGTCATGTGGACCAGAGACCAGAACAAATTAAAAAGAAAAAAAACACTCAGTAAACATCCAACGAAAAATGGCAGAATCAAAATAATAAATAACAGATAAAAATAGATGAACAAAATCCAGTCTGTCACATGGTCCAACTCAGGGGTATCGAACTTAGGCCCGGGGGCTGGACTAGAAGACCTCCAAGGTCCTTTCCAACGCTCTTATTCTGTTATGCTGTGGCCATTAGGCCATGTTGTCCTAAATCAGGGGTATCGAACTTAAGGCCTGGGGGGGGGGTTGGACTAGAACAGGGGTCTCCAACCTTTTGGACCTCAGGGACCACCAAACTCATTATGTTAAACCCTGCGGACCCGAGACCCTGGGAAAATCCCCCCAAAACGTCTGCAAGAAAATCCCCCCACTCTGTTTTCCCACCAATCGATCGTTCTTTATTTCGGCCTCCCAGAGGCTCGAGGGAAGCCTCTGCAGTCTTTGGAGGCTGAAAAATGGGCCCGTTTCATCACTTCCGTATATTTCCGGAAATACCGGAAGTGACGAAACGGGCCCATTTTTCGGCCTCCAAAAGTTGCCGAGGCTTCCCTCAAGCCTCTGAGAGGCCGAAAAAGACCTCAAGTGGGCCGAAAATCAGCTGGGAGGCACGCGCACACGCAGCGAGGTAAGTCTGGCTGGGGCTCGTGTGCCCCCCACAAATGGCTCTGGGTGCCACCTGTGGCATGTATGCCATTAAGTTCGCCATCATGGGTATAGGGTTTCCGGAGTTGAGCATGGGGGTGAACTAGATGATCTACAAGGTCCCTTCTTATCTCGGTTATTTTACTCCATTCTAACCATGTCCAAGCGGTCTTCGATTAGAACAATTCATTTAGGGATCGCTGTCGGTTACTTTTTAACAAATTAATTTATAATAGAAAATACAAAAGAAAAATAGGAAAAATAGAAGAGGAAAAAGGAAAGGGAAATGTGTAGAAAAGAAGGGCAAAAGAAAGAAAAGGGCATTTGGGAGCAGTAGAGTAAGATAACAGCATCGAACCTCAACTTCCTACTTTCACATAGTAGTATAGGTAGTTCTCAACTTACAGCGGTTCATTTAGTGACTGTTCAAAGTTACAACACCACTGAAAACACCACCTCCACCCCCTGGATGTATATTCTCCAATGGGACACATCCATAGCCCAGAGTCATCAATCATGCTCTCCGGTAATAATCTGGCGCGCCAGAAGCTTCAGCCGCTTAGCAATTCTCTATGAAGCATTTATTCATTCATTCATTCATTCATTCATTCACACATTTATATACCGCCCTTCTCCCGAAGGACTCGGGGCGGTGTACAGCCAACTAAAACACATTCCACTTTACAAAAGTTAAAAGAAGATTAAATATCTTAAGGCTGCCTCTAAAATTTATACCCAACCCCAATAAATTACAATAAAAACTCCAAATTTAAAACCCCCCAAATTTAAAACCCCAATATCTAAAATTACACTTTAAAACTCCCATTTAAAATCAGTCCAGGCTGGCCTGCTCAAAGAGCCAGGTTTTCAGTGCATGTCTGAATGCTCTCAGGTCGGCGTTGTTACGTAGCTCAGGAGGCAACCCATTCCAGAGGGCGGGTGCCCCCACAGAGAAGGCCCTGTTCCTCGGGGTCACCAGGCGGCACATAGATGCCGTCGGGACCCGAAGGAGGCCCTCCCTGTGGAAGCGCACAGATCGGAGGGAGACTACCGGCAGAACGTGGTCTTGCAGATAGCCTGGTCCGATGCCATGGATTGCTTTAAAGGTCAAAACCAGAACCTTAAAGCGAACCCGGAAGGCCACCGGCAACCAATGCAGCTCACTCAGGAGAGGCGTCACATGGGAGTTTCTTGACGCCCCCATAACCACCCGCTTGGCCGCATTTTGCACCAGTTGAAGCCTCCGGGTGCTCCCTACAGGGAGCCCCATGTAGAGAGCATTACAATAGTCCAGGCAGGAGGTGACAAGGGCATAAGTGACCGTGCGTAAGGCGGTTTAAGGAATGCACTACTTCCCCCCCACTTCCTTTAAGCTGGCAACTCTAAAAGACCAGAGAAATATTTTTGAATTGATGCCCTGCATGTTGTAGGTCATCCAGTCCAACCCGCTGCTCAAAGCAGGAGACTCTATACAGTTTTGAGACAAGTGGCTGTGCGGTCTCTTCTTGAAAGCCTCCAGTGTGGAAGGACCCACAACTTCTAAACAAGCCGGTCTGGCCTAGATTTACTGGTAGGGTTTTTAAATTGGTTTTAACGGTTTTAGCTCTTTAAATTTTTACCTTGTTCAGTTTTATCATCACTGTATCTCAGCCACTAATTTAATCTACTTTTCATTCTGTTTTAAATTTGTATTTTGTAAGTGTTGTGTTTTTACTTGGCTGTACACCGCTCCGAGTCACCGATGGGAGAGGGGGCGGTATATAAATCAAATAAATAAATAAATAAATAAAATAAATAATAAATAAAGGCAAGCAGTTGGGAGAGAAGTGATTGGGGTGGGGGTGGGCAATGGAAGGAGGGAGGAGGGCGTGGAGTGTTGGTTTTTTTCCTTACCTTGCATGATTGAGCCCGACAACACAGTCCTCTCCTTCATATCGGAGTGGGGGCTCCCTTGAGGCACAGCCCGGCAGATTAAGCCTAAAAGATAAAAATGTGGGAAGTTACCAAAAACAACCTCTCCCTCTTTCCATTGTCCCAAAGGAGCTCTTCCAAAAAGCAACTGGAACTTCCGCGCTTTTTTGCTTGAAGACGTTTCGTTTCTCATCCGAGAAGCTTCTTCAAGTTCTGGAGAATGGGTTGACTCCCTCCTGTCGTGCCCCCCCCCCCCGTTGGAATCTCATTCCGAGGGGGAGGCCAAGCAGCTGACAGGGAGTGGGAGCGGGGTTCTGGTGGCTTTGGAGGAAACTGGGGAAGGGCACAGTCCGGTTGGGCACTCAAAAGGAAGACCCAGGGCCACCCCCTCTTCATCCTAGGCCATGCAGGGAGGAATGGAAAAGGGAGCAACCTGGGTTACGGGGGAGAAAAGGGCCCTGATTGCCTTCATTAGCTGCAGCTGGGAAAACCGGGATTTATAAAGGGTGTTTGCTCACAGCACCTGGCTGGAAGCAAAGCATGAATTATCTTTGTCACGTTTTATCTGGGTTCTGCCGTCCTCCCAACTGTGTGTGTTTCGTTATCTTTTGAAGTCTGCAATTCCTCATCCCGCCCGTCTCTCTAATTGCTGCAGGGTGGTTTGTGTTGGTTTTTATTTATAATTTAGATGTTCTTTGGGTTCGGATGGAATTTCTTCCCTTTAAAAACTGTTCTTGGGAGAGTTTGTTTTCTCCAGCCAATGCTAACTGGACATTGGGGGCCGAGTAGGAGGAATTACTTTCCTGACTTTGGTGCTTTTGTGTCACGCCCCAGGTCATCAGACAGCCCCCCCCCCCCCAAATATGGGAAGATGGTATCATGTCATCCCTAAGTTTTTCTTTTCATTAAACCAAAAGGGAAACGGAAAGGTTCGCCTCGCACATGCGTGCTAGTCCTTTCGGGCTCTAGGGGGCGCTGTTCCATCTCCGTGACAAAGCCGAAGAGCCAGCGCTGTCCGAAGACGTCTCCGTGGTCATGTGACCGGCGTGACCAAAAGCTGAAGGCACACGGAGCGCGGTTATCTTCTCACCAAAGGGGTCTCTAATTTTTCTACTTGCATTTTTTTTTTTACGTGTTTTCGAACTGCTAGGTTGGCAGAAGCTGGGGGGAGCTCAACACTGTTATGCGGCGCTGGGGGTTCGAACCAAACATCGACAAGCTCAACGTCTCAGCCATTGAGCCACCGCGTCCCTTTTCATTAAAACTAGACATACCCTTCTTCATATGGAATAACCTCCAGCTCCCTGATAACAAAATAACCAAGTTGGAAGGGACCTTAGAGGTCATCTAGTCGAACCCCCTGCTCAATCCGGTAACCTGATACCATTCCAGACAAATAGTTGACCAATTTCCTCTTGAAAGCCTCCAGTAATGAAGCCCCTTATAACTTCTGGTGCTAAGCAGTTCCACTGGTTAATTGTCCTCACTGTCAGGAAGTTTCTCTTTAATTCCAGGTTGCTTCTCTCCTTGGTTAATTTCAATCCGTTGCTTCTTGTCCTGCTTTCTTCTGGTGTTTTGGAGAATAGCTTGACTCCCTCTTCTTTGGGGCAGCCCCTCATGTCCCCCCTGGTCCTTCTTTTCATTCAACTAGACATCCCCAATTCCTGCAAACGAACCGGAAGTTGCTAGCCAAGCTTACCTTCCAAAGGTGCCGAAACGGAAGATTCCCTCATTGACATCCCCTGCTTGATGTTTCCTTCCATGGCTTCGTACGTCCGTTTGAGGCTCATGTCATGAGCGGTTCTTGGGCTGCGCGTTCCTTCCCGGACGTTCTTGATGGCTGTTGAGAAGCAGCAAGAGAGACCAATGGAAAAGAGTTTCTCTTGCATTCTCCCAGGGAAAATGGGAGATAATTTTCGATTGGAAGACGATTTCGGGTTTTCGTGGACATTTTGATAACCCAGCTAGGTCACAACATCAATGTTAGAGAAGAGGAGGAGGACTGAGGGTGGGGGGGCTTTCCGAGCTTCCTTCCTTCCTGGCAGATGTCTCATGACCCAACTAGGTAACCACATCAATGCTAGAGAAGAGGAGGAAGAGGACTGGAAGAGGGGGGGGGGGCTCTGAGCTTCATTGCTTTCTGGCAGACATCTCATGACCCAGCTAGGGAACAGTTGGGTCATGAAACGTCTGCAAGAAAACCACCAGGCTCAGAGGCACCCAGGAGGCCAGTCTTCCTCCTCCTCCTTTTCTTCCATTTTTTCTTCCTCCTCTTCCTCTTTTCCTTCCTCCTCCTCCTCCCCTCCTTCCTGCAAACACCCTCTCCCTTCTAGCACTGATGATGTTCCCTAGTTGGGTCATGAAACGTCTGCAAGAAAACCACCCGGCTCAGAGAGCACCAAGGATCCAACTATCTTCCTCTTCTCCTTCCTTCCTTCCTTCCTTCCTTCCAGCACTGATGATGTTATCTAGTTGGGTCATGAAATGTCTGCAAGAAAACCACCTGGCTCAGAGGGCTCCCCGAGGACTCTACGGAGCGTTAATTGTCCTTGTCCCGACCTGGCACTCACCATCGTAGGTAATGATGTGGCCACTCTTGCCCTCGTAGATGACGTGGCCTTTGGAGGTGGCGGCCTCCTCTCGGCACTTCTCTGGACTGCTGTCCTCTGTAGCCAGGCGAGTGATGGTTCCTTTGAGCAGAACGTCGGCTGCAATTCCAGCCTGGGGGAGAGCTGGGGTTCCCTGTAGAGGAAACAGGTTTTAACCCCCTTCGAAACGATGAATTGGGGGCAAGGGGGCAACTGTTGCTGGGGAACCCTGCCTATCAGATCCCAAAGCCCGAGGAATGACACAGAATTGTTCCTAACACACTGTCGTGCCCCCCGTCCGAGTCTGAATCCGAGGAGGAGGAAGGTGAACAGCGGTCAGAGAGCGAGGGAGTGTGGCTCCGTTGGCTGGGGAGGAAACTGGGGAAGGGCAAAGGCCGTCTGGGCAGAGCAGGGAAGAGGTAGAACAAGGGAGAGGGAGTTCAGAGGAAGACCCAGGCCCACCCCCTCTTCCTCCTAGGGCACGCAGGGAGGAACGGAGAAGGGAGCAACGTGAGTTGCATGGCTTGCGGGGGAGGAAAGGGCCCTGATTCCCTTCATTAGCTACACTTGGAAGAGAGTTTAAAGGAGACGCAAGGCGAGTGCGGCAGCTGCTGGGAACAAAGGTGAGTTTATCTTGGGTTGACTTTGGTCATCTGCGTTCCTGGCGTCCTCCCAACCGTGTTGACTTACTACCAGTTCCTTCACGTCTGGAATTCTTGCTCCTGCCCTGCCGGACTAATTGACTCACCTTGCCTTGATTGGACTTATAGTTGCAGTTTTTGTTGACTATATTTTGGACAGGGGTGGGATTCCAATTTTTTAATAACCGGTTCTGTGGACGCGGCCACGCGACTGGGTGGGCGTGGCTTCTTCTTCCTTTTTTTGCAGCAAACCTTCCCCCCACCCCCTCCCAGGTTTTGGGCCTTCTGGGCCTCAGGGAAGCCTCCTGGGGGGTGTTTTGGGGACCCAGGGAGGCAAAAAATGGAGCGGGGGGTTGGCAGCACCCCCTTTTTGCCTCCTGGGACTCAGGGAAGCTTCCTGAGCGAAGCAGAAAGACAGCGAGGGAGATCCTGGCATAGCTGATCATCAGAACAGTTGATTGTCGGGAGGGGAAAAAGAAACCTTAAGGAGTGACTTGGCAGGGGTGTTAGGTTTCTTTAAGAAACTTAACTGTATTGCTTTACCATATATGGCTGCAAGTCAGAAATGACTCAGCACTATCTTGTAGCCACGATGCTGATTGGCTACAGGAAGTAGGAGTGCTATATAGTAAGAAGCCAGAGAGCACATGGCTAGTACTGTTAGTGTGTCTGTGTTTGAGCTACAGGAATGCTGCTACTGGTTTGCTAGGCTTCTACTATGCTGCTCTGCTACTTGGCAAGTATCTTCAACACTGTAACTATATTTTTCCATTGATGCATGGATGATTGAAGACGATGTATTGCTGTTATATCTACTGAACAAGAATGGTTAGTAATCTAATCTACTGATGGATGAACTGTGTATGATAATTGGAATGGAACTTGGACTGTGTTTACATCACTGTATATAAAGACTTTGCACTTCAACGGCTGTACTTGTGTGGTTCTATACTCACTGCTACAATCTGAACACTTACTTCCGTCTGCTGTATTAATCCTTGACACCAAGGCTACTCTGCTAAATACTTAATAAGGGGGTCAAGCTATTTTCCAAAGCACCTGAAGGCCAGACAAGGAACAATGGATGGAAACTAATCCAGGACAGATTCAACCTGGAAATAAGGAGGAATTTTCTGACAGTGAGAAGAATCAACCCATGGAACGGAAGTCATGGGAGACCCATCACTTGAGACTTTCAAGAAGAGATTGGACTGCCATCTGTCAGAAATGGTGGAGGGTCTTGGGTGGAGGGTTGGACTAGATGACCTACAAGGTCCCTTCCAACTCTGTTAATCTGTTAATCAGTTTTGGTCACCACACTATAAAAAAGATGTTGAGACTCTAGAAAAAGTGCAGAGAAGAGCAACCAGGATGATGAAGGGACTGGAGGCTGAAACATATGAAGAACGGTTGCAGGAACTGGGCCTGGCTAGTCTAGGGAAGAGAAGGACCAGGGGAGGCAGGAGAGCAGCCTTCCAATATTTGAGGGGCTGCCACAGAGAGGAGGAGGGGTATTAGGTTTCTTTAAGAAACTTCACTATATTGATTTACCATATATGGCTGCAAGTCAGAATGACTCAGCACTATCTTGTAGCCACGATGCTGATTGGCTACAGGAAGTAGGAGTGCTATATAGTAAGAAGCCAGAGAGCACATGGCTACTACTGTTAGTGTGTCTGTGTTTGAGCTACAGGAATGCTGCTACTGGTTTGCTAGGCTTCTACTATGCTGTTCTGCTACTTGGCAAGTACCTTCAACACTGTAACTATATTCCTCCATTGATGCATGGATGTATTGAAGATGATGTATTGCTGTTATATCTACTGAACAAGAATGGTTAGTAATCTAATCTACTGATGGATGAACTGTGTATGATAATTGGACTGGAACTTGGATTGTGCTTACAACACTGTATATAAAGACTTTGCACTTCAACTGCTGTGCTTGTGTGGTTCTATACTCACTGCTACAATCTGAACACTATTTCCGTCTGCTGTATTAATCCTTGACACCAAGGATACTCTGCTAAATACTTAATAAGGAGATAACACAGTCAGCGATGTCAGGCATGTGCAATGTCACGTATGCACGATAAGGACTGACTGGGTGGGAGGGGAGAGGCAGGCAGAGAGAGGCAGGGACAGCCAGGGGCACTGTTTGCTGGTTCTCCGAACTGCACAGAATTGTAACAACTGGTTTTATAGAACCGGTCGAAACCGGTTGAATCCCACCCCTGGACTTTGATTCTCTGCAGCCTAAGGCTGTTCCTGGGAGAGATTTTTCCCCCAGCCCAGAAGGTAACCGGGACACTGGGGACAAAGTTGGAGCTAATAAAGGGGCTCCTACTCATTATCTGACTGTACTGCCTGTGAGCTTTGGAAGCCATATTCCACGCTGCCACATAGCCTGAGAGAGTGGAAGGCGGGTGATTCCAGTTAAGTAGCTCAAAGTGGACAAAATACAATTCTTCTGTTATTCCAAGGTCATTTAACAGATAATCACAGTTAGAAGGGACTTTGTAGATCATCTAGTCCAACCCCCTGCCCAAGCGGGAGATCCTACACCTTTGCTGACAAATGGCAGTCCAGTCTCTTCTTGAAAGTCTCAAGTGATGGTGCTCCCACAAATTCTGAAGGCAAAAGCTGTTCCATGGGTTGATTGTTCTCACTGTCAGAAAGTTTCTCCTTATTTCCAAGTTAAATCTCTCCTTGTTCAGTTTCCATCCATTGTTCCTTGTCTGACCTTCAGGTGCTTTAGAGAAAATCGCTTGACCCCTTTCCTCCTCTCTGGGGCAGCCCCTCAGATATTGGAAGACTGCTATCTTGTCTCCCCTGGTCCTTCTCTTCTCTAGACTAGCCAGGCCCAGTTCCTGTAACCGTTCTTCATATATTTTAGCCTCCAGTCCTCTCATCATCCTGGTTGCTCTTCTCTGTACTTTTTCTAGAGTCTCAACATCTTTTTTACAGTATGGTGACCAAAACTGGATGCAGTACTCTAGGTGTGGCCTTACTAAAGCTTTATAGAGTGGTATAAGTACCTCCCTTGATCTCAATTGTATCCCTCTGTTAATGCAACTTAGGGTTGCATTAGCTTTTTTGGCTGCTGCTGCACACGGCTGGCTCCTATTTAGCTGGTTGTCCACTAAGACTCCAAGATCCCTCTCCACAGTTCCTGCTATTGAGCCTGGTTTCACCTGGTCTATATGTGTCCTTTGAGTTTTCCTTGCCTGAGTGTAGGACTTTCCTTTTCTCTACGTTGAATTTCATTTTGTTAGATACGGCCCAGGGTTCTAGTCTGTCAAGATCCATTTAGTATGGCGCAAGATGAAATAAGGATTGTGATTGGGCCATGTGATATGATGACAGCCAAGGGGGGATGGATTTGTAGTTTGAGAAATTGTGGAAAGCCGAAAAAAAACCCTTTTAGATTCGGGTTTCCACAGATGTGCCGGGGGCTATTCTAATAAAGGTACTTTTGAGTTATTACTGAGTTACTGAATGGAATGGAGGTTTGCTGGAACGCTGACATGGCCTTTGGACCACACATCACAACTACCTGAGTGATGGAGCCACGCAAAGCAGGCATCGCTTCCATGGAAACTTTGCTGGTGGGGGTCCCCCGAGTGATACTCCCTTCTTGGATGGTGGTTGTACCTGCAGGGAAGGGGAAGAGGGGACAATGGTGAGGATGCAGCTGCAGATTTATTTATTTATTTATTAATTAAAATTTATATACCGCCCTTCTCCCGAAGGACTCAGGGCGGTGCACAGCCTACTAAAAACCATATATATAACAATTAAACATATATATAACAATTAAAATAGAATTAAATTAAAAACAATTACACATATATATAACAATTAAAATAGAATTAAATAAGGGCTGTAACCGAATCTAAAATCCCAACCTTAAAATTCAATATTTAAACCCCATTAAAATTAATTTACGATCAGCCCAGGCCGGCCTGCTCAAAGAGCCAGGTCTTCAAATCACGCCTGAACACCCTCAGGTCGGTGGTCGTTCTCAGCTCAGGGGGGGAACCCATTCCAGAGAACGGATGTAGTAAAACCGGCGACAGGTAGTCGTCGATTTACAACAGTTCATTTAGTGACCGTACAACATTATGACGGCACTGGGGGGAGGGGGGGAAAAGAGACTTTACGAGCCTTTTTTTCCACACTTATGACCCGTTGCGGCACCACCAGGATCGGGGGATCCAAATCCAGCCGCTTGGCAACTGACTCGTAGGTGTGACGGTCACACAGTCCCCTTTTTTGTGACCTTCTGGCCCAGCAAAGTCGATGGGGCGGAAAGTCGGATTCACTGAGCGACCGGGTTATTCATTTAACAACGGGGGTGAGAAAGATCGTAAAACGGGGGCAACCACTCGCTTAGCAACGGTCTTACTTAGCGATGGAAATTTTGTAGAGGCACAGCTTTGAAGAATGGAGGCTGAAGGGAACAAGATGACAATGGAATAGAGCAGAGGCCTCCAAAATTGGCAACTTTAAGACTTGTGGACTTCAACTCCCAGAATTCTCCAGCCAGCTCGGCTGGCTGGAGAATTCTGGGAGTTGAAGTCCACAAGTCTTAAAGTAGCCAACTTTGGGGACCTCTGGAATAGAGTATCTGTCACTTAGAATTGGACTGTGGGCTCCTTGCTATTCTCCGAGCTGGGTGGTTTTCTTGCAGACGTTTCATGACCCAACTGGGTAACATCATCAGTGCTAAAAGGGGAATAGAGTTTTTTGAAAAGAGGAGGAGGAAGAGGAGGAGAAGAGGGAGGAGGAGCATATACAGTAGTTTGCCTGGCAGTGTTAGTGTTGGGAGTTGGTAAAACGAGGGCCCAGATTGTTGGGGGCGAGATGCTGACTCTAAACTGCTTAGAGAGGGCTGTAAATGCACTGTGAAGCGGTATATAAGTCGAAGGGCTACTGCTTGGGAAGGGAGGAAGGGAGGCAGGCGTGGTGGTACAGCTGTTATAATGCAGTATTGCAGGCTAACTCTGCCCATTGCCTGGAGTTCAATCCTGACTGGTGCAATGTTGACTCAGCCTTCTGCCCTTCCAAGGTGAGTAAAATGAGAACCCAGATTGTTGGGTCAAGAGGCTGACTCTGTAAACTGTTTGGAGAAGGCTGGAAAGCACTGTGAAGTGGTATGTAAATCTAAGTGCTATTGGGAAGGCAGGCAGGCAGGCAGGCAAGTAGGAAGGAAGGAAGGAAGGAAGGAAGGAAGGAAGGAAGGAAGGAAGGAAGGAAGGAAGGAAGGAAGGAAGGAAAGGAAAGGAAGGAAGGAAGGAAGGAAGGAAGGAAGGAAGGAAGGAAGGAAGGAAGGAAGGAAGGAAGGAAGGAAGGAAGGAAGGAAGGAAAGGAAAGGAAAGGAAGGAAGGAAGGAAGGAAGGAAGGAAGGAAGGCAGGCAGGCAGGCAAGAAGGAAGGAAGGAAGCAAGCAAGCAAGCCCTGATGGTACAGTTGTTATAATGCAGTATTGCAGGCTAACTCTGCCCATTGCCTGGAGTTTGATCCTGACTGGTGCAATGTTGACTCAGCCTTCTGCCCTTCCAGGGTGGGTAAAATGAGGACCCAGATTGTTGGGGGCAAGAGGCTGTAAACTGTTTAGAGGGGGCTGCAAAACACTGTGAAGCGGTATGTAAGTCTAAGTGCTATTGCGAAGGAAGGAAGGAAGGAAGGAAGGAAGGAAGGAAGGAAGGAAGGAAGGAAGGAAGGAAGGAAGGAAGGAAAGTAAGGAAGGTGAGAAGAGAGTAGGAAGGGAGGAAGGAAGGAAGGAAGGAAGGAAGGTGAGCAAGCCCTGATGGTACAGTTGTTATAATGCAGTATTGCAGGCTAACTCTGCTCATTGCCTGGAGTTCGATCCTGACTGGTGCAATGTTGACTCATTCTTCAGTCCTTCGGAGGTGGGTAGAATGAGAACTCGGATTGTTGTGGGCCAGATGGCTGATTCTGTAAACCACTTAATGAGGGCTGTGAAGCGATACAGAAGTCTAAACGCTATTGCTATTGCTATCTTATCATTGGCACCATAAGTGGGAGGGGCAGATATGACGGGGGTAGAGGGCCATATCAAGTTAGGGGATCGCGTGCCCGCTGTCTCCAAGCGGTGGCGCGCTCCGACCCTCCCGACCCGTCTGGCAGGCCTGGTTGTGCAGAGTCTCAGGCCCTGAGTACCCGGCTGATGTTATGTAATGCCAGGTCCGTCGTTAACAAGGCCCCCCTGATTTGCGATCTCATTCAGGAGGAGGGTGCGGACCTGGCAGGGGTCACCGAAACCTGGTTGGGCCCAGAGGACGGTGTCCCTCTGGTAGAGATTTGCCCACCAGGTTTCCAAGCATTCCATCGACCGAGGTCTCAGGGAAGGGGTGGTGGGGTGGTGGCGATTATTAGAGAAGTCCTTTGTCCTAGGGAGGCCACTGTTCCTCAGACGGCTGGTTGTGAGTCTCTCTTTGTGAAGTGGGGTCGGGGGGTTCAGATGGGCCTGTTGATAACGTACCTGGCTCCCTGCCACGTGTCATCGGCCCTGCCCGGGCTCCTCGAGGTGATAGCCGGGCTGGCGGTTGAAACCCCCAGGCTTTTAGTCATGGGTGATTTCAACCTGCCTTCGCTCGGGGAAACCTCTGGGGTGGCCCGGGAGTTCCTGGCTTCCATGACGGCCATGGATCTGACCCAATTAGTTTCTGACCCCACTCACACGGGGGGACACACACTGGACCTGATTTTCGCCTCTGGTCAGTGGTTGAATGATCGTGTTGGAGACCTAGTTATAAAACCCTTGTCATGGTCCGATCATTCTCTTCTTAGACTGGACTTCGGTGCCGCCACCCCCCATCGCAGGGAGGCGGAGCCGAGGAGATGGTTCCGCCCCAGGCGCCTGATGGATCCGGAACGGTTCCAGATGGAGCTTGGGCCATTTCCTGAAACTCTGGCTCATAACTCGGCCACAGACTTGGTGGCCACCTGGGATAGGTTGGCCGCGGAGGCTCTGGACCGAGTTGTGCCTCTGCGACCTCTGACTCGGCATAGATCCCACCTGGCTCCGTGGTTTACGGGGGAGCTGAGGGGGATGAAATGCCGGAAAAGACGTCTGGAGGGCATCTGGAGGGCCAGTCGTGCTGAGTCTGACCGGACACAGGTGAGGTCCTATATTAGGACCTACCTAGTGGCGATAAGGGCGGCGAGGCGTTCACACTTCTCCGCCCTTATTGCGTCTGCAGAAAATCGGCCTGCCGCCCTGTTTAGAGTGACCCGCTCCCTGCTTGAGCCGAGAGCGCGGGATGACCTCTTGCAGGGTAAAGCAGAAGAGTTTTCCCGATTTCTGCATGATAAAATCGCCCAGATTCGGGATGGGCTGGACTCCAGTTGGGTGGTCCCGGGGGAGGTGTCTGGGGCAGGTCTTGAGACGGTTATCTGGGAAGAGTTCGATCCTGTGACCGCCGAGGGTGTGGACAGACTTCTGGGGAGGCTGAATGCCACCACATGTTTATTGGACCCGTGCCCTTCCTGGTTGGTTTCTACCTCCAGAGAGGTGACACGAGGCTGGCTCCAGGGGATTGTCAACGCTTCGTTGACGGAGGGGGCGCTTCCGACCGCCCTGAAAACGGCGGTGGTGCGGCCCCTCCTCAAGAAGCCTTCCCTGGACCCGGCTCTTTTGAATAACTATCGTCCTGTCTCCAACCTTCCCTTTGTGGCGAAGGTTGTTGAGAGTGTGGTGGCGCGTCAGCTCCCTCAGTATCTGGAGGAAGCATCCTATTTAGATCCGTTCCAATCGGGCTTCAGGCCCGGGCACAGTACTGAAACAGCATTGGTCGCGTTGGTAGATGATCTCTGGAGGGCCCGTGACAGAGGTTATTCCTCTGTCCTGGTCCTCTTAGATCTGTCGGCGGCTTTTGATACTATCGACCATAGTATCCTATTGCGGCGGTTGGAGGGGTTGGGAATTGGGGGCACCGTCTTGCGGTGGTTCTCGTCCTTCCTCTCGGACCGCTCGCAATTGGTGTTGACGGGGGGGAGAGGTCCACCCCTAGGCCCCTCATGTGTGGGGTGCCTCAGGGGTCGGTCCTCTCCCCTCTTCTGTTCAACATCTATGTGAAGCCGCTGGGAGAGATCATCCGTGGTTTTGGGGTGAAATGCCATCTTTATGCTGATGACACTCAGCTTTACATCTCCACCCCAAGCCACCCCAACGATGCTGTGGAGGTTATGGCCCGTTGCCTGGAGGCTGTGCGGAACTGGATGGGCGAGAACAGGCTTCGACTCAACCCTTCCAAGACCGAGTGGCTGTGGTTTCCGGCGGCCCGATATAGTCAGCTGACTCCATCGCTGGCTATTGGGGATGAGATCTTGACCCCCACAGAAGGGGCCCGCAATCTTGGTGTCCTCCTGGATGTACGGCTGTCTTTGGAAGAGCATATTACGGCCGTCTCCAGGGGGGCTTTTTATCAGGTTCGCCTGATACGCCAGATGCGGCCCTTTCTTGATCGGGACGCCTTACGCACAGTCACTCATGCCCTGGTCACCTCCCGTCTGGACTACTGTAATGCCCTCTACATGGGGCTCCCTGCGGGGAGCACTCGGAGGCTTCAACTGGTACAGAATGCAGCCGCGCGGGTGGTTATGGGGGCGTCGAGATACTCCCACGTGACGCCCCTCCTGCGCGAGCTGCATTGGTTGCCAGTGGCCTTCCGGGTTCGCTTTAAAGTACTGGTTTTGGTCTTTAAAGCGCTCCATGGCATCGGACCAGGATACTTACAAGACCGCATTCTGCCAGTAGTCTCCCACCGACCGGTGCGCTCCCACAGAGAGGGTCTCCTCCGGGTCCCGACGCCTTCTATGTGTCGTCTGGTGACCCCGAGGAATAGGGCCTTCTCTGTGGGGGCACCCGCCCTTTGGAATGGGATGCCCCCTGGATTACGAACGACCAGTGACCTGAGGGCCTTCAGACGTGACCTGAAGACCTGGCTCTTCGAGCAGGCCGGCCTGAGCTGACTAATGGGATTTTAAATGGGGTTTTTAGATTACTTGGGACGGGGTATGATGTTTTATTGATTTTAATTGGGGTTTTTAGATTTGGGACAGTCCAGTATTTAATTCTTTTTTAAATAATTTATACTTTGTTTATTTGTATTTTAGTTGGCTGTTCACCGCCCTGAGTCCTTCGGGAGAAGGGCGGTATATAAAACTTAGAAATAGAATAAATAAATAAATATCTCTCCATGTCCACTGAGGGCTGATTTGTGTGTTGAGAAATCCCATGTCCCACCAACACTGACAGAGCAAGCCATTCCGCATAAACAGAGTGCAAGCCCCACTTCCTGGGAGCCCTGATGATGTTATCTAGTTGGGTAATGAGACATCTGCGAGAAAACCACCCAGCACCTCACAGAGCACCGCGGATCCTACGGAACAGGACGTACTTCAAGAGACTGACTCAAGACAATCTCCAGAACGCACATTGTCTTCCTTCATTCAAGCTCGGCTTACCTCGAACGACTCCCTCGTGCTGAGCTCTTACTAACAGGCCTTCGGGCTGTGAAGTTTGGCTGCGGGGTGAAAATTCCTCTTGCTTGATGTAGGGCAGGGAAGCTTCAAAGGAGGCAAGGAGATGTTGTCAGGTACACGCCACCCACTCCAAGCTATTTCAGCCCACAGAGATCTCAAGAGCATCGAAGTACCGCGTTTCCCCGAAAATAAGACCCTGTCTCATAATATATATATTTTTGGGGGGAGGGGGGCCACCAAAAAAAGACACCAGGACTAACTTTCACCTGTGCGCGTTGCCCCCGGCCTCCTTTTCGCTGTCAGTGGCCTTCAGGAACTACTTCTTCTGCGGCCGGCAAGACTTTCTGGAAGGCCTCTGCATCTGATAGGATCGATCCAGAGCTTTGTACTCAGCTCCAGACCCCTTCAAGGAAAGCCTTGCCAGACTTACCGGCTGCAGAAGACATCGGCTGGCAAAGCAGCTGTCGGGGTGTGCGAGGCCTGGCTACAACTGTCCGAAGGTAAGTAGTAGGGCAGCTCCACCCCCCCTCCACAATCTTAATTAGGGCTTATTTTTGGGGGTAGGGCTTATATTGGGCATACGTGTAACAATCCAGTTAGGGCTTACTTTCAGGGTAGGTCATATTTTTCAGGGAAACAGGGTAATATACAAAAGTTGGATCTTGGCTAGGGTTCCATTTTCCAAACCACTAATCTCAATCCCGAGACCCAGGCCTGCCCAGAAACCCACTTAAAAGCCGTAGTAGCACAGGGGTTAGAATGGAGCATTGCAGGCTAACTCTGCCAACAGCCAGGAAGTTCGATCCTGACTGGCTCAAGGTTGACCCGGCTTTCTGTCCTTCCGAAGTCGGTAAAATGAGGACTCAGATTGTTGGGGGCAAGACTCTTGTCAGAGTGGGCTGTAAAGCACCGTGAAATGGTGTATAAGTGCTATTGCTTCCTTCTTTCTCTCCCTCCCTTTTCTCCTTCCTTCCTTCCTTCTCTCTTCCCTTTCTTCTTCCTCTCCCTCCCTTTTCTCCTTCTTTTCCCTTTTTCCCTCCCTCCTTCCTTTTGTCTCTTCCTCTTTTCTCCTTCCTTCTCTCTTCTTCTTCCTTCCTCTCCCTCCTTTTTCCTTCCTTCCTTCTCTTTTCCCTTTCTTCTTACTCTCCCTCCCTTTTCTTCTTCCTGTCTTTCCCTCCCTCCTTCCTTTTGTCTCTTCCTCTTTTCTCCTTCCTTCTCTCTTCTTCTTCCTTCCTCTCCCTCCCTTTTCTCCTTCCTTTCTGCCTTTCCCACCTTCCTTCCTTCCTTCATCCCTTCCTCCTTCGTTTCCCCCTCCCTCCCTCCCCTCCTTGCCGTGGTGGCACAGTTTTAATGCAGCATTGCAGGCAAACTGCCCACAGCCTGGAGTTCAATCCTGACTGGCTCAACGTCGTCTCAGCCTTCCCTCCTTCCCAGGTCGGTAAAATGGGGACCCAGGTAGTTGGGGGCAACATATTGACTCTGTAAACTGCTTAAAGAGGGCTGTAAGGCACTGAGAAGCGGCACGTAAGTCTATTGCTATTTATTTATTTAGAAAATTTAGACATTTTTCTATATTGCTACCTTTCCATCCTTGGGGCCATCCTCCACATCTAACCCGGGTTCTGAAGGCCAAGGCGCCTGCCAGCCCCTGCTTTTCTGCACACCTGCGTAGAGGAAGTCAAGGCCGCGTCCATCCGTGTCTCCTTAAGTTATTTACCTGACTTGGAATCCTGCTGCCTTGGCAGGCCGAGCGAAATGGAGCCTCCAGGTGGCTTGGCCGGTTCCTGGCCGTAAGAACTCTGGCTGTGGGACAGGTAAGTGCCCGGTGTTCCCTACGAGTGGGAGGAAAAAGCACATTTGGAAAGGCGAGGTAATCGCGTGATGGGGATAGGGTGCAGCTGGGACGAATGCGCCTGCGATCTGGGTGGTAGGGCGAGAGAGAATTCCCACAGGTGAGCTGTGTACAGAACGGGCCGCAAAGGATGCTGGAGACAGCGCAGGTGTGACACGCTTCATTTCTACGGACGTGCGGGTGGGCTGGGAAATCTAGCTTGTTCTGAAGACGCTCGTTTGGACTGTCTAGGAAAAGCAATCTGAATTCTCCATGTCTATCTATCCGTCTACCTATCGTGCCTTTCTCCCCTCTATCTATTTATCTATATCTATCTATCATCTGTCCCTCCCTCCCTCCCTCATTTATCTACATTACAGTATCTATCTATCTTCTATCGCTAACTATCTATCCATCCATCCATCCATCCATCATCTGCCTGCCTATTATCTATCTATCTATCTATCTATCTATCTATCTATCTATCACCTCTCTCTGTGTGTCTCTCTATCATCATCATTCTGTGTCTGTCACTCAGTCTAACTATCTCTTTTTATTTATTTGTCTATCTTCTTTATATCCACTGTATCTCTCTCTCTGTTGGCAATTTGTTTATATATGTCTGTCTGTCTGCTATCATCTATCTATCTATCTATCTATCTATCTATCTATCTATCTATCTATCTATCTATCTATCCATGTGCTATCATTTATCTATCTATCTATCTATCTATCTATCTATCTATCTATCTATCTATCTATCTATCTATCATTTATCTGTCTCCCTGTCTCCCTATCTGTCTGTCTATCTATCTATCTACCTACCTACCTAAAGTACCTACCTACCTACCTACCTATCTACCTCAATTACCTATCTACCTCCCTCCCTCAATTATCTACCTACCTACCTCAATTATCTATCTATCTATCTATCTATCTATCTATCTATCTATCTATCTATCTATCTATCTATCTATCTAATTAACTAACTAACTAACTAACTAATTAACTGTCTATCTCCATCTATCCACCCACCCAATTTAAGAACCTCCCATCTCTCTTCAAAAAGGTGATGTCCAACCTTGAGTGTCTCGACCAGGGAAGACTGACCGAAGCAAATCTCCTCCTTTTTCCCCTTTCCTGCTTACTTGCGAAATGGAGCCTCCCAGGATGAAGGAGGGCTTCTCGGAAGGCAGCACCGTCTTGGAGGAGGGGATCAGAGGTGGGGGCGGCCGAGTGGGTCGCGTGGGGGGCGGCCGCACCCCTTCCGGAAGGTTCGTGATGACTTGATGGGGAGCTGGCTGCAGCACTTGGGAGAAAGGAAAACAGGCGTAGGAGAAATTAGCCACGGAAGAGAATATTCGGAGCTCAGGGGTTGAACTTGGTGCTCTCTGAGAGGGGTGGTTTTCTTGCGGACGTTTCATGACCCGACTAGGGAACAATATCAGCCCTGGAAGGGAGAGGGGTTTGTGGAGTGGAAGAGGAGGGGGAGGAGGGACGAGGAGGAGGGATGAGGAGGAGGGAGAAGTGGAGGACTGTGGGGTCCTCTCTGAGCTTGATGGTTTTCTTGCAGACGTTTCATGACCCAACTAAGCAACATCATCAGTGCTAGGAGGAAGGAAGGTTTGCGGAAAGGAGGAGGAGGGGGAAGAGGAGGAGGAGGGGGGAAGAGGAAGGGGAGAGGAGGGTTTGTGGAGGAAAGGAGGAGGAAGAGGAGGACGAGGAGAGATGAGGAGGGGGGGAGAGAAAGGATGATTCAGACTACTACCTGGTCTGGGATAAATGGTACAATTGGGTAGAACGCAAGAAAAAGAATGTACAGAATATTAAATGAACCCAGGAACCATATTGTATACAGTTGTATATACTAAATATATAAAATAATGGTTTCAAGCTTCTCTTCTAATACATAAACGTTATGAAGGTTCTAATAATTAAATGGTACAGTTATAATCCAATAGCAATAGTAGAGTAACATGTGTTACTTATTTATTAATATGTGATCTATAAGAGACAAGGAATACTTGCCAATTATTAGTTATTATTGTTTATTATGAACTATCAAACCTATTATCAAATGTAATAGAAAGAAACACGTTTACTGTCCTATTAATATGTTTACTATCTTTTATTTCTGTATGCTCCTAGGTTTATCTTTTTAATCCGTTGCAAATAAAGTTCGTTTTAAAACTCAAAAAAAAAAAAAAAGGGCGGAGGGAGAGAGGAGGGGGGAGAGGAGGAGGACTGTGGGGTCCTCTCTTGAGCTTTGTGGTTTCCTTGCAGACGTTTCATGACCCAACTAGGTACCATCGTCAGTGCTAGAAAGGAAAGGAGGAAGGTTTGCTCTCTGTTGATATGCTGTGGCTAAAGCAAACAACGGCCTAATCAAGAAACTACCCTGAAGAAAATGACAGTCCAATCAATACCGATATATCAAGCGGCTTGTATAAAAAGAGAGAGCAACCCCCGCCTCCCTTCTAGCACTGATGATGTTCCCTAGTTGGGTAATGAAACGTCTGCAAGAAACCCACCAAGCTCAGAGGGCACCAAGGACCCAACTACCTTCCTTCCTTCCTTCCTTCCTCTTCCTTCCTTCCTTCCTTCCTTCCTTCCTTCCTTCCTTCTTCCTTCCTTCCTTCCTTCCAGCACTGATGATGTTCCCTACTTGGGTCATGAAACGTCTGCAAGAAAACCACACAGCTCAAAGAGCACCAAGGACCCAACTATCTTCCTCTTTTCCTTCCTTCCTTCCTTCCTTCCTTCCTTCCTTCCTTCCTTCCTTCCTTCCTTCCTTCCTTCCTTCCTTCCTTCCTTCCTTCCTTCCTTCCAGCACTGATGATGTTCCCTACTTGGGTCATGAAACGTCTGCAAGAAACCCACCAAGCTCAGAGGGCACCAAGGACCCAACTATCTTCCTCTCCTCTCCTCTCCTCTCCTCTCCTCTCCTTCCTTCCTTCCTTCCTTCCTTCCTTCCTTCCTTCCTTCCTTCCTTCCTTCCTTCCTTCCTTCCTCCCATCTAGCACTGATGATGTTACCTAGTTGAGTCATGAAACATCTGCAAGAAAACCACCCAGAACCTCACAGTTCTTCCTCCTCCTCCCCCCCCCCATTTCTCCCCCTTCTACAATAAGCAAACCTTCCTCTCTTCTAGCTCTAACGGTTACCTAGTTGGGCAATGAAAGGTCTGCAACAAAACATCCCAGCTTACAAAGCAACGGGGACCATCCCCACCCACCCCCCTTTTCCTCCCCACAAACCCTTCTATCCCTAATGACACTACCTAGCTGGGTCATAAAACATCCATGAGAATATCCCCCCCCCCCCCCCCCAAGCTCAGAGAAGCACCAAGGACCTCAAAAGGTGACTCTTCTGGGCCACTACCACTCCTCCTCCGACAAAACCCTTGGAGGAGCCTTGGTGGTGCAGGCTGTTAATCATCTAGCATTTAGTGCAAGCTACCTGCAATTAGTGCAGGTTCGAATCCCACCAGGCTCAAGGTTGACTCAGCCTTCCATCCTCTCGGGGTAGGTAAATTGAGGACCCAAAATTGTTGGGGGCAATAAGCTGACTTATTCTTTTGTTTACATGTGTGTAAGGTTTTTGAGCTGATAATTTTTAAATAATAAATAAGGGAGACTAGGATAGATCTATTTCGAGCTAGTTAGCTCTCTTCAGCTAGCCATACCCTTACTGGGAAGTATTACATGTGAGGCAGTTGTAATTGCCACTACAAAAGACAACGAAGCAAATAGCTTTCTGTCGGTATAGTCTCTGGTGATGAGCCGAAAGACAGAAAAGAAAGCAGTATGCTTTCTCCCTTAATTGGGGCTTAACAGGGTGTTGTAACACAAAGTATATACTTATTCCCCTGCCTCAGCTGATAAGGATAGAGCCAGGTGGTGTAGTGGCAATTACAACTGCCTCACATGTAATACTTCCCTGGTTCGAATCCCAGTAAGGGTATGGCTAGCTGAAGAGAGCTAACTAGCTCGAAATAGATCTATCCTAGTCTCCCTTATTTATTATTTAAATTATCAGCTCAAAACCTTACACACATGTAAAGAAAAGACAACGAAACAAATAGCTTTCTGTCGGTGTGGTCTCTGGTGATGAGCCGAAAGACAGAAAAGAAAGCAGTATGCTTTCTCCCTTAATTGGGGCTTAACAGGGTGTTGTAACACAAAGTATATACTTATTCCCCTGCCTCTGCTGATAAGGAGAGAGCCAGTGGTGTAGAGGCAATTACAACTGCCTCACATGTAATACTTCCCTGGTTCGAATCCCAGTAAGGGTATGGCTAGCTGAAGAGAGCTAACTAGCTCGAAATAGATCTATACTAGTCTCCCTTATTTATTATTTAAAAATTATCAGCTCAAAAACCTTACACACACACACATATATATATATACAGCCGCGGGAAAGAGACGGAAGGTTTTTGGGGGTGGGGAGAATTTACCTGGCGGGACACTGTAACGGGTGGCGTTCATGTCCGGCTGGGGCGAAGCCTTGTTCATATCCCGGGGAGACAGGCGGTAAGGCGAGCCCGATCGGGCGACTGCGTTTTGCATCTGGGCTTCCTGATCCATGGCTCGCTTGACTTCGGCGTAAGGCATGTAGGCCACTGTCTTTGCTGGCAGCAGGAAAGGAAGAGCTTTTCGGTCAAGCGAGACAAATTACGGCATCGTCATTTTTTATTTTTTTTTTCATTTTTATTTCATTCACATCCTTAGGAGCGGCGTGGTGGCCTAGAGGTGGGAGTTCCCGCCTCACAATCAGGAGGCTATGAGTTCGATCCCAGGTGAGAGGCAGATATGTCTCTCTCTGGGCACGATGAGAATTTATCTGCTGGGGGAGGGGGGGGAGGAAACTCTGCACTGGCGACAGGAAGGGCATCTGGCCAATAAAACGCTCCTCTCCATTCAATTGTCCAAACTCCACCCCAAGCAAGGGATTATGGAGCCGTTAAAGGAAGAGGATTATTTAATTCACGTCCTTAAACTACGAACTCCCCCCCCAAAAGGTAAAGAAATACAACAAAACTATAGGAGATATTTAAAAATGTACACAGGAAACAAAGCAACCCAAAAAGAACACTCCACAGATCGTCCTCAACTTACGACTGCATTTGATCCCAACGTTTCTGTTGTGAAGCGAAACAGCTGTTAAGCGAGTTCTGCCCCATTTTATGACCGATTTCAAAAATACAGTTAGTCCTCGGTGTGCAACAGTTCGTTCAAGTGACCGTTCAAAGTTACAACGGCGCTGAAAAAAAAGCGGTCAATGACCGGCTTTCATCTCTCTGGTGAGAAAAACTTACAACCTTTGTTAACATCCCCGTGATCGAAATTCAGATGCTCGGCAACTGACCCGTAGTTACGACCATCGCTGTGTCCTAAGGTCACGGGATTTCCCCTTGGGCGACCTTCTGACGTGCAAAATTGATGGGGAAGCCGGATTCACTTAACGACCGCCTGACTTAACTTACCAACGGCGTTCGTAAAAATGGAGCCAAACACACTTCGCCAATGTCTCCCTGAACAACAAGTAAATTTGGGTTCATTTGCGGTCGTTAAGTCGAGGACTATCCCTGTACACGCCAGCCGCCACGTGCAGTCGTACCTCGGGACTCGACTGCTTCCAAACGGTAACCAATTCAGCGCTCGACGCAAATTTCGAAGCAAATTTCTTTCTCCCGGGATTCGACGTGCAAAAAAAAAATCGCTCTTTTTTTCCGGAATCGCGGTACCCGTCGGTTTTAATATTCGTCACCTCGTCCGGGACGAATTACCAACCAGTACCAAGGTACACCCACCCCCTCCAGTATTTCAATTTTGATCATGTCGCTCCCGCTAAAAACGCCACAACGGTCGTTAAGTGTGAAAAATGCTCCTAAGTCCCTTTTCGTAGCGCTGTGGTCACTTTCAAACTGTCATGCCCCTGTTGGAATCTGACTCAGGAGGAGGAAGCCAAACAGCTGACAGGGAATGGGAGTGTGGCTCCGTTGGCTGTGGAGGAAACTGGGGAAGGACACAGTCCGACTGGGCAGAGCAGGGAAGAGGTAGAACAAGGGAGAGGGGGTTCAGAGGAAGACCCAGGCCCACTCCCTCTTCCTCTTAGGGCATGCAGGGAGGAACGGAGAAGGGAGCAAGGTGGGTTGCGTGGCTTGAGGGGGAGGAAAGGGCCCTGATTCCCTTCATTAGCTGCAGCTGGGAACACGGTTTCTGAAACGGGAAGTTGCGTGCAGCAAGTTTGTTGGGAGCAAGCATGAACGTGGCTTATCTGTGTCCCTGGCATCTTCCCAACTGTGTGAGTTCTGCCATGCTTTCAAGTCTGAGATTCCTTCTCCTGCCCTGTCAAGTTAATTACTTCAGCTTGGTTTGTTTTTGACTTTTAAGTTACAGTTTGTGTGTACCTTCTTTTGGACTTAAATTTTCTGCAAGCTCAAGGCTGTTCCTGGGAGAGTTTATCTCCAGCCCGAAGGTAACCTGGACATTGGGGGCAAAGTTGGGAGATTAATAAAGGGACTCTTCTTGCTTATCTGACTGTGTTGCGTTTGTGCCACGCCCCTATGGGTCATCACATGAATGGTCGTTGAATGAAGGGTTGTAAGTCGAGGACTAATGGGCAGGCCAAAATGGGCACGAAGAGAAATGGTGACGCCACCCTCGATTTAATGACGGAGGAGCTGAACAACCTCTGCTGCCCACTTTGATGCCTGACTCCAAACATGGTTTAAGGGCCCTGCTGGCACGCAGCAAGCCGAGTTTCTGTTTTTAGAACAGCTTCGTTCCTCACTGTGCCTCCCTGGTTTTGGCCTTGGCACAAGGCCGGCTGGACTTGGCTGGCACGTGCCCTTGGCCTGCCCCGTTGACTCAGGCTCCCCCGTGAAACTTATAGCCTGTTGTTTGACTGGAGTCCAACAGCTGGCAAGGCTGCAAATCAAAACCACAGGGCCTGTCTCTATCTCACTTCAAGGCTTTTGACCCGTGGCCAGGCCAAGAGAGAGCCATGGAAGGAAGCCCAGGAGAGAAATGTGTGGGACTGGCTGGCTGGGGGATTCTGGGAGTTGGAGTCCATCCCTCTTAAAGCATGCTGGCTGGGGGATTCTGGGAGTGGAAGTCCAACCCTCTTAAAGCAGGCTGGCTGGGGGATTCTGGGAGTGGAAGTTCTCCCCTCTTAAAGCATGCTGGCTGGGGAATTCTGGGAGTGGAAGTCCCCCCTCTTAAAGCATGCTGGCTGGGGGATTCTGGGAGTGGAAGTTCTCCCCTCTTAAAGCATGCTGGCTGGGGGATTCTAGGAGTGGAAGCCCACCCCTCTTAAAGCAGGCTGGCTGGGGGATTCTGGGAGTGGAAGTCCTCCCCTCTTAAAGCAGGCTGGCTGGGGGATTCTAGGAGTGGAAGCCCACCCCTCTTAAAGCAGGCTGGCTGGGGTATTCTGGGAGTGGAAGTCCACCCCTCTTAAAGTAGGCTGGCTGGAGGATTCCGGGAGTGGAAGTCCTTCCCTCTTAAAACAGGCTGGCTGAGGGATTCTGGGAGTAGAAGTCCACCCCTCTTAAAGTATGCTGGCTGGGGGATTCTGGGAGTTAGTCCACCCTATTAAAGGGTGGTGGTTGGAGAATTCTGGGGGTTGAAATTTACCCATCTTAAAGCATGCAGGCTGGGAGATTCTGGGAATTGAAGTTCACCCATTTTAAACCATGCCAACTGGGGAATTTTGGGAGTGGAAGCCCACCCCTCTTAAAGCGAACCTATGGAACCTGGAGGCTCGAGGGAAGCTTCTGCAGTCTCAGGAAGCTGAAAAACGGGCCTTCCGGAAATACCGAAAATGCCGAAACGGGCCCGTTTTCAGCCAGCAGAGACTCCCGAGGCTTCCCTCAAGCCTCCAGAGAGGGAAAACGGCCACAAAGGGGCCGAAAATCAGGTGGGAGGCGTGTGCATGTGCAGTGCATTACCAGCGCATGCGCAGTGCAGGTAAAGGGACAGGTGGGGGTGCTCCGCATGCATGCGTGGCGGAGCACATTGCATTATGGGTGCCTGCATGCGCGCTTTCGGCGCACCACAACAAAAAAAGATTCGCCATCACCGTCTTAAAGCATTCTGGCTTGGGGGAATGTTGGGAGTGGAAGTCGACCCATTTCAAACCACGGCGCCTGGGAAAGTCTAGGAGTCAAAAGTTCGCCCATCTTAAACCTGCTGGCTGGGGAATCCTGGGAGCGGAAGTCCACCCAACTTCAATCGGCCGAGGCTGAGAAACTGTGGCGTAGCTACATTTTAACAGGCTCCCATCCTTCGATGGGTATGGATCGCACGGCAAAGACTCGGAGACTCAGCCAGGATCAGCACAAAGCAGCTTCCCACAATGCCCCTGAGCAGAGGGGGAGGAGGGGCCTACTTACACCTACCGTCCCACTCAATGTTGGGGCTCTTCGCAGAGCCGCAGGGACTGGAGGATCTCCGGAAATCCACTTCCATCTGCTCTTGCCTCTGGCGCTGGTGTTCCTCCAAGACGCTGGACTTGTGCATTGCCTTGATGTGCTGGTGGAGGAGCGTGTAGCCGCTGGTGGGGTAGCCGGGGATGATGGGCAGCCGTTCCTGGATAATGACAAGGGGACAAAGACAATCGATCGGTGTTTAAGGACTTAACGGCCACGATTTGGGCCGCAAATCTCCATTTTTAAACCAAGGCACTTAAGTGGTTCAGTGAGCCGCGCCCAATTTCGTCGACCTTCTCGGCTACGGTTGCAAAGCGAATCGCCTCCTGTAGTTAAGTGAATCGTGTGGTCGTTAAATGAGTCTGGCCTCCTCCCTTGCACTTTGCTTCTCGGAAGCTAGCCAGCGGGGATCACGTAACCGCAGGATGGTGCAACCGTCGTAAATGTGAATCAGTGGCCAAGGGCCCAAATTTTGACTATGTGACCGTGGGGATTCTGCAGCAGTTGTAAGCGCGAGGACCAGTCCTATGTCAGTTTGTTCAATGCAGTTGCAACTTTGAATGGTTCTTAAATGAATGGTTGTGAGTCGAGGAGTATTGGTGTATCATCAGCCAAAAACAGACATGCTGGAAGTCTATTCATCTTAAAGCAGGCTGGCTGGGGGATTTGGGGAGAGGAGGTCCACCCCTCTTAAAGCATGCTGGCTGGGGGATTCTGGGAGTCCTCCCCTCTTAGAACAGGCTGGCTGGGGGATTCTGGGAGTCCACCCATCTCAAAGCACACTGGCTGGAGGATTCTGGGAGAGGAAGTCTCCTTGAACCTGGCTGGCTACAGAATGCTGGGAATGGAAGTCCACCCCTCTTAAAGTAGGCTGGCTGGGGGATTCTGGGAGTTAGTCCACCCTATTAAAGGGTGGTGGTTGGAGAATTCTGGGGGTTGAAATTCACCCATCTTAAAGCATGCAGGCTGGGGGATTCTGGGAATGAAGTTCACCCATTTTAAACCATGCCAACTGGGGAATTTTGGGAGTGGAAGTCCACCCATCTCAAAGCACACTGGCTGGGGGATTCTAGGAGTGGAAGTCTACCCATGTTAAAGCATGCTGGCTGTGGAATTCTGGGAATGGAAGTCCACCCCTCTTAAAGCATGCTGGATGGCGGATTCTGGGAATGGATGTCCTCTCCTCTTAAAGCATGCTGGCTGGAGGATTCTGGGAGTGGTAGTCCTCCCCTCTTTTAAATCACACTGGCTGGGGAATCTGGGAGTGGTAGTCCTCCCCTCTTGAACCAGGCTGGCTGGGAATGGAAATTTGCTGATGGTGGGAATCAGTAAGTTAGGCAACACCTCTGCCCTATACCTTTTCCTAGGCTTAGGAGAAAGGGGAAGATACAGTTCCCATCTGTCCAGCACTTACCATTGGGGGTATGATGGCTGCCCGGTGTTGAAGCTGCTGTAAATCCATAGGTCCTTGTTTAATCGCAGATGATAGCAGCAGAGGTCCAGTGGGGTTTAAGAGGGACGGCTTGGAGTCCACTGTAAAGATTCTGCAGGAAGAAGAAAAATAACCTCAGTAATATTGTAGGTAAATATTCTATATAAAGAGGAAATGAATGATTCTATAAAGAGGAAACCAGCACTGTTAGTTGCGTCATGAAACGTCTGCAAGAAAACCACCAAGCTCAGAGACCCCCAAGAGCCCTCCTTTTCCTCCCTCTCCTCCCCTCGATCACTGATGATGTTCCCTAGTTGGGTCATGAAACGTCTGCAAGAAAGCAACCAAACTCAGAAAGCAGCAAGGGTCCCACAGTCCTCCTCCTCCTTCGCAACCACACTTCCTTCTAGCCCTGATGACATTACCTAGCTGGGTCATGAAACGTCTACAAGAAAACAACCAGAGAGCACCCAGGACCCTTCATGTCAACCCTGAGCTGTCAATATTCTCCTTTAGAGAAAATTTAAATTTAAATTAAAAGTTTAAATTTAATTACAAAACAGACATTAAGCCCAGTGGCCCAAACAGCCCGACAATAAATGAATTCGCCTGTAGAGATTGGGAGAAAAAAGGCACGTCAGGAAGATTAATATAGATGTTTAACGAATTCTGAGGTTGGAAGGGAACAATTCAGTTCTCCATCCCAGGAAACGTCATGTGTCACTGCGCGTGAGTTGGGCAGCCATAAAAATCTATTCAATAAATCAGCAGATAAAAAATTCCTTGACTTACAACTGCCAAGTGAGGCCCAAATTGCCATTGCTGAGCGAGACACTGGTTAAGTGAGTCTTGCCCTGTTCTACGACCTTCCTTGCCACGGTTATTAAATGAATCACTGTTCAGTTAGTCACCACGGATGCTAAGTGAGGCATCCGTTAAGTGGGTTTTATCCTGCCTTACGACCTTTCTTCCAGCTGTTGTTAAGTGAGTCACTGCCGTTGTTAAATTAGTCACCCGGTTGTTAAATGAATCTGGTTCCCCCCCCTGGACTTTGTGTTGTGATTCGTCGGCAGCAGGTGGGGACAGCTGAGGTCTCGGAGAGTGAGGATTCAAATGAGGGGCCTGCGTGTGAGGCAGGGATGCAGCCAGGACCATCAGGGAGTGGAGTGCTGCCTACGAAGGTTGTGGAGGCTGGCAGCAGTGAGGAAGAGCAGCCCGAGGAGCCTGTGCCCAGTGCACCTGCACAGGGCTGCTTGAAGGAAAGAGCAGCTGCAGCAGCCTTGGTGGTGCAGGCTGTTAATCATCTAGCCCTTAGTGCAAGCTGCCTGCAAAATTAGTGCAGGTTCGAATCCCACCAGGCTCAAGGTTGACTCAGCCTTCCATCCTCTCGGGGTAGGTAAATTGAGGACCCAAAGATTGTTGGGGGCAATAAGCTGACTTTGTAAAAATGCCGCTTGGGGGGCCCAAAGGCCCTAGTAATAATAAACAGGCATATACAGTGGGACGAAGGCTATTGCCGAGCACTTAGCATGGTGCTCTAAAGACTGTAAGCCGTCCTGAGTCTCCAGAGAAGGGCGGCATATAAATATAATTAAAAAAAAAAAAAAAACAGCACGGGCAACTCAGGAGTAAGGCTGCAAGGCGATGGCCCCTCCCTTCAGAGATAAAAGCCAGCTGAGAAACCGGAGTTCTTTGCAGGAAGCAAAGAAGTTTTTGCACTCGAGCCTTGTGGACGTTTGGACTCTCTTAGTTTGTGTTTGAACTATTTCTTGGCAACTTTATCTACTGTTCTTGGCAGCCTTGCAACACCTTGGCTAGGCTCTTTCTTATCAGAGACAATTAGTTTGAAACAGCCTTTGAACAGGGAAGGAACGGAATCCGTAAAGAATCATTAAAAGTTTGTGCTGTTACCTCTATTCTGTGTTTGTTTCCTTGGAAACCGGGTTTGGGTCAGAACACTTTGCTTGTCAGAAGGTCACAAAAGAGGATCATGTGCCCCCCCCGCCCCCCCCGGGATGCTGCACACCGTCATAAAACATGAGTCAGTTGACAAGCATTGGAACATTGATCACGTGACGGTGGGAATGCTGCGATGGTCGTAAGTGTGAAAAACGGGTTGTAAGTCTCTTTGGTTTTTTTCCAACGCTGTTGTTAACTTCGAACCGTCGCTATTTTCCACATTTTTACAACCGTGGCAGCTTCCCCACCGTCATGTGTTCGAACTTCAGGCGCTGGGCCACTGACTCGCATTTTACGACGGTGGCAGTGTCCCTGGGCCACGCGATCCCTTTCTGCGTCTTTCCGATGAGCGGAGTTCAACGGCGAAGCCAGATTCGCTTAAGGACCGTGTCGTCAACTTAATAGCTGCAGCGGGTTCACTTAACGGCAGGAAGAAAAGGTCGTAAGATGGGATGAAAGTCGCTTTAACCGATGTCTCATCGGTTAGCAGCGGAAATCTGGAGCTCAATTGGGGTCGTAAGTCGAGGATTACCGGCATGTGGTCGGTGTGATTGTTGGTGCCAGGAAGGCTTTTGGGGGAGTTTTGTACCGGGGTTTTATTTCTATTTAATTCCTATTTGCAAATGGGCAGAAAAAGGAGAAGTAACGGGGAGGTTCCTCCCAACTTCCTCTGCTTTTCTTTTAAAAGATGCCTTTTGTGGGTCACGGAGTACACAACCACACCTTACACAGCAGACAACCAAGCGACACTAATCTTTCTGTTCAGGACAACTGAGTACAAACCGAATGCGGTTTAGATCTTTGCAGGAAAGCGATGTTCCCCGTGCAAAACTGGAGAGGGGGAAAGAGAGAGAGAGAGAGAAGAGAAAAAGAGAAAGTCAGAGAAGAGAAAGACACACAGAGAGAAAGATATGGAGAGAGAAAAGAAAGAAAGAGAAAAGAGAGAGAAAAAGAACAAGAAAAACAAGGAGAAAAACATAGGAGGAGAGAAAGAGAAACAGACGGAGACAGAGAGAGAAAGAGGAGAGGGAAAGAAGAGAGAGAGAAAACAAAGAGAAAAACAGAGAAAAAGGCAGTGAAAGAGAAAGATAGAAAGAAAGGCAGAGAGAAAGAAAGAGAAAAAAAGAGAGAGAGAAAGAAAGAAAAGAAGAAGAAAAAGAAAGAAAAACAGAACGAAATAACAAAGAAAGACTAAATAAAGAAGCAAGAAAGAAGAGATAGAGAGAGAGACAGCGAGCATGACTTCATGACTGACATGCCGGACTGTTGCGCGATATCTATTGAGAGAGAGAGAGAGAGAAAAGACGCAGAAAGAAAGAAAGAAAAGAATCCGAGAAACACGAAAGAAAGAAATACATAAGAGAGAGAGCAGAGCTCCAAGAGAAGAATTAGAGAGATCAGAAAAGAGATCGAGAGAGAGAGAGGAAGAAGAATTAAAGGAATTTGGAGCTAGGGAGAGAGCAAAGAAAGAAAGAACGAAGAAATAAAGAAAAGAAAGACAGAAAGACATAAAGAGAAAGAAAGACAAGACAGAACGTACAGAAAGAAGGAGGAGTTTGTGTGGGAGGAAGTCAGGTGGAGAGAGAGAGAAGGTAGAGAGCAGAGAGAGGAGACAGAAAGAAAGAGAGATGAGGAGAAGAGGAATGAAAGAGAAGGAAGGCATAAGGAAGGGTGGGTGGGGGAGAAAAGGGAAAGGAGAAGAGAAGAGAGAAGAAGAAAGAAAGAAAAAAGAAAGAAAGAAGAAAGCAAGACCAACGAAAGAAAGAAAGAAATAAGAAGAAAGCTTGACGGCAAAATCTTTTTCCAATAACCCAGAGCCACCACACACACACAGGGATTTAAAAGACGGGGGGAAACCAGTAACTTGACCCGTGAATTTCGCTTCAGGGCACGCCAACCGTGATCCTGCCTGGAGCGCGTCCAATGCCAGAGGAAACTTTCATTCCCACCCGCCCTCGTTTGCGCCCTTCCCGATGGCCACATGAAGCCACCAAGAGCGGGTGGGAGCAAGGAGTCGGGCTTGTAACACCCAAGTTAGAAATCTAACAAACGGAATAACGGAGCTGGAATAACCTCAGAGGTCTTCTAGCCCACCCCCTGCTCGGCAGAGGCCCTAGAGCAGGGAGGGCAACCTTTTCGCTGTCGCTGCCGTAAGCGTGTGTGCGTGCCCGCGTCACTGCCTGCACCCTAAGGCAATAACCGCACGACTCACCAACCCCGTATTGTATGCTAAACTCGCACTTCAGCCGAGGGAGGAGGGAGGAGTGGTGTAAGTGTTATAATGTGGATTGCAGGCTGACTCTGC
>CM042836.1:3332753-3383991 GCA_023653725.1 Bungarus multicinctus
ATAGAAGTAAAGAGAGATGGTGGAAGGGAGGAAGGAAGGAAGGGAAGGAAGGAAGGAAGGAAGGAGGGACGGAAGGAGGAAGGAAGGAAGGAAGGAAGGAAGGAAGGAAGGAAACAATGAGAAGGAAACAAGAAGGAGGGAAGGTAAAACAAGGAGCCCGAAAGAAAGGAAGCTGTGATGGCGCAGTGGGGAAGAGCATTGCAGACGACCTGACCCCAGAACAGGATTTAATCCTGATCGGCTCCAGGTCGACACGCTTCCATTTCTGAGGTGGGTAAAATGAGACCCAGATGTTGGAGGGAGGAAGAGGTTGACTCAGTAAAACTAGTAGGGGAAGGGCTGCAAAGTACTTTGAAGAGGCATATATGTCTAAGTGCCAGGTGGCCAAGTCCGTCGGCAAGAATACGGACAGGTTAAGTTTCTGGAAAGGAGAAACTAGAGACCCTTCCAACCGTGCCGGGCCTGGGACTCACCTCTGCCTCTCGGGCTCGCCGTCCACCTCTTCATCAGCACTGCAAGTGGCGCTGGAGTCGTTGTCGGAGCTGGGTTCCATCCTGTGGACGTTGGCCGGGAGGGTCGAGCCGAAGTCCCCTCCCTCCGGCTCCAGCTTCTCCTTTGGCCTGTCCTCGTCCCTCTCTTTGACTTCATTCTCCACCTTGACTTGAATGTCTAAGGGCGGCTTGGTGTCCATCTCTACGGGCTCCAGTTTGGTGCCGGCAGCCAGGTTGAGGACGGGCTTGGTGTCCACCATGGAGGCCCTGCCTTCCGTCTCCATCAGCTCCTCCACTTCGGATTTGGCTTCTTCTTTCACCCGCAGCTCAGCCCCTTCGCTCTCGGCCGTCTGCGGGCCGGGGGTTGGCGAGGGAGGGGAGGCGGCGGGGGACGGTTTTACGGCAGAGTCCGGCTCAGCCGCCGCCTCGGTGGTCATCTGGGAAGAGATGCTGTCTGGAGGGGCATCTTCGAAAGGTTTGGACGTCTCCGTTGGAGAAGGAGACGGGGCGCTTTCCGTATCGGAGCTGTTTTCGGCACCTGGAAAGGCGTTAGGTTGAGCGTTAAGCACAGGGAAGAACAACAGAATAATAGGAAGGGGTGTTGGAGGCAGAACAATAGAACAGCAGAGTTGAAGGTCTTCTAGTCTTATTTTTCTTAGTTTTCAAGCGCTCCGTGGCTTGGGACCCGGGTACTTACGGGACCACCTGCTGCCACCATCGGCCTCCCGCCGGCCAGTGTGCTCCCACAGGGTAGGCCTCCTCGGGGTGCCGCCGGCTGGGCAATGCCGGCTGGCGGCTCCGAGGGTGCGGGCCTTCTCTGCGGGGGCACCCTACCTCTGGAATGAGCTACCCTACGGAAATATGAGCCATCACTGACCTGCAAACCTTCCGGCGCGCGTGAAGACCCATCTTTCCCAGCAGGCCGGTCTGGCCTAGTGTCATTAGAAGGGTTTTAATCTTTTACATTTTTATCGGGTTTTTATGGGCTTTCCTCTTAATTCAGCCATTACTTTAACAATTTTTTAATCTATTTTAAATTTTTATGGATCGTACTGTTTTATTAAGGCTGTTCACCATCCCTGAGTCCCTATTTGGGAGAGGGGGCGGTATAAAAGTTTAATAATAAATTTTAAAAAATAAATAAATTTTCTCCTGGGTTACTTTTGTCCAAGGTTCTATGATTCATGACTTGATCTCAGAATCCAATCACATTCCCAAGGTTAATGTTGATCCCTTTTATGGAGAAACTAATCAAGGAGAGACCCAATCTAGAACTAAGGAGGAATTTCCTGACAGTGAAAACAATTAATCAGTGGAACAGTTTGCCACCAGAAGTTGTGGGAACTCCATCACAAGACGAGATTGGACAGGCAATTGTCCAAAACGGCATAGGGTCTCCTGCTTAAGCAGGGGGTTGGACTAGATCAGGGGTCGCCAACCTTTTGGACCTCAGGGATCACCAAACTCATAATTTTAAATCCCAGGGACCACTAACCGATTCTGTGGGCGTGGCCTAATTTGTGGGTGTGGCTTTGTGGTCATGTGATTGGCTGGACATGGCTTGTATGTAAATATTATAAGTATTTATATAAATATTGATTTTTTTCATTAAAAAAGAGCAACTTTTACCCAAAATCAGGCAAAGCAGGCAGGCAGATTGAGTTACTCATAGAATCATTCAGTGATCTATCTATCTGCCATCAGTTAACTCAGTCTCTCAAATTTGCTTGCCGTGAGTCTGCATTGAATAATAGAACCTTCAGTCCTAAAGGAGGTTCGGCTGTGCTTAAAAGCAGAGCCGAAGATCTAAAGACTAGCTAGAAAGCAAGAAATCCAACCATTTCCTGCTTCCTAGCTAATCTAAATCTCCCGGTGCAGCAGAACAGATGATGGTCGGAAAAAGGAAAAATAGCAACTTAGCAGGCAAGTTTGCCAGGTAAGGAGTGAATGGGCGGGGAGGGTTCCCGCGGGCCATGTGGGCGCCGCAGCCTTGTGTTTCTGCACAGCCTGGATTAATTGCTTTTGGGGGGGTGCTCTGGGGGTGAGATTTCTCTGCGACCCACCAAAATTTTCTCACAGCCCACCGGTGGGCCACGGCCCAATGGTTGGCAGCCGCTGCTCCAAAGCACCAGAGTGTAGGACAAGAAACAATGGATGGAAACTAATCAAGGTTGGCGACTGCTGGACTAGAAGACCTCCATGGTTCGTGTTTGTTTTATTGGACAAGGGTTTGGGTCAGAACAGTTCCAATATTTGAGGGGCTGCCCCAAAGAAGAGGGCGTCAAGCTATTCTCCAAAGCACCAGAAGGCAGGACAAGAAACAAAAGATGGGAACTATTCAACCTAGAACTAAGGAGAAATTTCCTGACACCGAGAACAATTAATCAGTGGAACAGCTTGCCACCAGAAGTTGCAGGTACTCCATCACTGGAGGTTTTGAAGAAACTGGACAGTCACTCATCTAAAATGGTATAGGATCTCTTTCTTGAGCAAGAGTTGGACTGAAAGACCTCTAAGGTCCTCTTCCAACCCTATTAGTCTATATTCTATCCTGGACAAGAAATAACGGGTGGAAGACAGGGGTGGGATTCAAATTTTTAACAACCGGTTCTGTGGGCGTGGCTTAGTTGGTGGGCGTGGCTTGGTGGTCATGTGACTGACTGGACATGGCTTTGGTGGTCATGTGACTGACTGGACATGGCTTTGGTGGTCATGTTACTGGCTGGGCGTGGCCAACTCAATATCCCTCACATTGAGGCACGCATCTCCTCGCCTGACCTCTCATGACCGTGGGGATGCTGCAACGGTCGTAAGTGTGAAAAAGGGTCATAAGTCACTTTTTTCAGTGCCATTGTAACTCTGAATGGTCACTCCACACAAGCAAAGTACCAGCAAAGGAGGGGAAAATAACTCCAGAGATGTTCCTGAGACAGGAAGTCTGGTCCTTCCAAGAATGTAATAAGGGTTAACGGAGAGGCAGTTTCTGTAAGCAACACCAGAATGTTTCCTTCCTGCCTTCCTTACAGGATTAGGCCAGGAATTTCTTCTAACAACCGATTCTCCGAACTGCTTAGAATGTTAACAACCGGTTCTAGCGAATGGGTGCGAACTGGTAGAATCCCAGCCCTGGTGGAAGACTATTAGCAATCCAACCTAGAATTAAGGAGGAATTTTCCTGACGGTGGCAACAATTAATCGGAAAGGCTGATCTTCAGAATTTGTGGGTGCTTCAACACTGGAGGTTTTGAAGAAGAGACTGGAGAGCCCTTTGTCTGAAATGGTATAAGGCAGTGATGGCGAACCTTTTCAGCACCGAGTGCCCAAACCAGAACACACGTGAATGTGCGGGTGCCGGAGTGCCACGCGCATGCCTGTTTTTGGGCTGTTTTCAAGCTGCTATTTGGGTCGTTTGGGGGCCATTTTCAAACCCTTTGGGGGCCATTTTCAGGATATTTTTCAGGGCGGTTGTGGGCTGATTTTGGGGCATTTTTAAGACCTTTTTCAGGTTGCTTGTGGCCCAAAAACTGGGCTGAAAACAGCCCATCAATGGCCCTGAAAAAGGCCTGAGAAACAGCCTGAAAAAGCCCCCAAAAATGGCCCAAAAGAAGCCTGAATAACGGCCTGAAAAACGGCCTGAAAAAGGCCCAAAAATGGCTCTGAAAAATGGCCTGAAAAAGGCCCCAAAAATGGCTCTGAAAAATGGCCTGAAAAAGGCCCCAAAAATGGCTCTGAAATATGGCCCGAAAAGGCCTGAAAAACGGCCTGAAAAAGGCCCAAAAATGGTTCTGAAAAAGGCCCAAAGAATGGCCTGAAAAGGCCCTGAAAAATGGTCTGTTTTTCGGGCCATTTTCCAGCGCTCCGGCGCCCGCCAAGACCAGAAACCAGAAGAGCAGCTGGCAATGGCGTGCGTGCATGCCCTCAGAGAGGGCTGTGCGTGCCACCTCTGGCAGGCGTGCCATACAAGTTCGCCATCACTGCTGGTATAAGGTCTCCTGCTTTTGCAAGGTCCCTTCCAGCTCTGCCTTCCAGCTCTGTTCTGATGGATTGGACCCCCCTTCGGCCAGTGTACTCAGTGCGAAGAGGCAACATGCCAGCAGTTTGGGTGTGAATAGCGTCAAGCTGGCCACGACCACCGAGTCAGCCACAGCCAGTGAGTGGCATCAAGCTGGCCACGCCCACCCAGTTGGCCACGCCCGGCGAGTGGCATCAAGCTGGCCACCCCCACCCAGTCAGCCACACACACACCTTGAGGTCAACCACAGCCCTGATGCGGCCCTCAATGACCTTGAGTTGGACATCCCTGATCCTAGACCCACCTTCGCTGTCTTCGGGGTTCTCTTCCTCGTTGGAGACCTCGATGTCCTCATCTTCTTGTGCGGAGACGGTGGACGCCACACTCTCACACTGCGAAACGTCCCGTTCCTCACGCGGCCTTCGAGAAGACTAAGAGTAGGAAAGGAGAACGGGGTTAACATCTGGCTTGCGCAGCTAGTCAAGCTGGCCACGCCCACCCAGTCGGCCACACTCAAGTGAGTCGGGTGATTGGATGTCTTGCCTCCATAATATCTTAAACCAGGGGAGTCTGGGGTCTTTGGGAAGTGTTGGGATAACAATGTCCAGGATGGGCATCCTTTGGGCCCCGTCCAGCCAGGAAAAGTCATCGTGCAGGGATGGGGAGATATGCCTTTTCTGCCATAATGCCAGCCTTCTGGATCATCTTCTCCTCCTGAAATTAGGATGGCCCTCAGCCTGTGGCCTTTTGGAAGGTCTTAGAAGACTTGGTGGTCTGGGGTCTCAAGTGAAGAAGGAAAGGGTCTCGTTTCCTGGTTATGCTAACATTTATGGATTATAATATTTGTTGGCCATGTTAAGTGTTCCATTTTTTTTTTCTTTTTCTATTATGGGTTTTAATTGAGTGGATGGCTGTCTGAGGACCAGAGGCACTGATCTGAGATGATGACCATACTAATTGTATGGATGGATGTAAAATGAATGAATGCATGAATGATGGATGGATGGTCAATGGATAATGGATAAATACTGAAGGGATGGATAACAAACAAATGGATAATGAATGGAGTGATAGAGGGAGGGATGGAAGAATGAATTGATGGAAAATGAATGAATGCATGGATACACTATGAATGGATGTATAATGAGGAACGGAGGATGGATGGATAAATGTTGAATGGATGGCTAACAAATGAATGGATAATGTATGATGGAGGAATTGATGGATGGAAGAATGAACTGATGTAAAATGAATGGATGTATGGATAAATAAATAATGAATGGATGGATGGATAGGTGGACAATGAATGAATGGATAAATATCGAATGGACAGAACAAACAAATGGATGATGAATGGATAGATGAATTGATGGATGGAAAAATGAACTGATGTAAAATGAATGAATGCATGAATAATGAATGGAACAATTGATGGATGGAAAAATTATTGGATGGAAAGAATGAACGCATGAATAAATAATGAATGAATAATGGATGGATGGCTAAATTAATGAATGGATTAATAATTACTGACAAACGAACAGATAATGAATGATGGATATATGAATTGATGGATGGGAGATTAATTGATGTAAAATGAATGAATGCATGGATAAAAAATGAATGAATGAATGAATGAATGAATGGATGGATGGATGGATGAACTGATAGCTAAACAATGAATGGATGGATGAATCAATAAGAATAGATGGATGAATCGATGAACTGATAATAAGAGGGACAGATGAATGAATAAACCAATGGATGGATGAATAAATGGATGGATAATGAATGGATAGAGGGATAATGGATGATTGAACGGATAAATGAATGAAATTCTTGCCATGGGAAGCCCCTGGAGAGTCTCTGAATGAAGATGGCTGAAAAAAGTCAATTCCCTTTTCTTCTGGGCAGCCATTACTCTCTTGTCCCCCCTACCCAATTCACCCCCCCCCCACACACAGCCCTCACCTGTCTGCCCTTCTCACCTTCTGCTTGTACTGCTGAAGGAGGCTGTCCAGGTTGTGCCTCCTTTTGTAGTTAAAGTAGAAGTTTTTGCACTGGGCTTCGCTCTTTGTGCCCACCATCTTGGCGATGGCCGCCCAGTTGCGCCCATGTTCCACTAGCCCTGCCAAAACACAATATAACATTGGGTCAGACCCCACGGCCTCAGTTCAGTTTTGAGCCAATCGCCAGGAGACGATGAGTTCTAGTCCCGCCTTAGGTGTTAAAAAGCCAATTGGGTGATTTTGGGCCAATCACCAGGAGAGTGGGAGTTCTAGTCCGCCTTAGGTGTGAAAGTCAATTGGATGACTTTGGGCCAATCACTAGGAGACACTGAATTCTAGTCCCAATTTAAGCATGAAAGCTGGCTGGGTGACTATGGGCCAATCACCAGGAGATGGTGAGTTCTAGTCCCGCCTTGGGCATGAAAGTCAACTGGGTGATTTTGGGTCAATCATAGGAGACTGTGAGTTCTAGTCCTGCCTTAGGTATGAAAGTCAGCTGGGTGACTTTAGGCCAATCATTAGGAACTGTGAGTTCTAGTCCCAGTTTATGCATGAAAGCTGGCTGGGTGACTTTGGGCCAATCACCAGGAGATGGTGAGTTCTAGTCCCAGTCTTGGGCATGAAAGTCAACTGGGTGACTTTGCGCCAATCATAGGAGACTGTGAATTCTAGTCCTGCCTTAGGCATGAAAGTTGGCTGGTTGACTTTGGGTCAATCACCAGGAGATGGTGAGTTCTAGTCTCACCCTGGGCATGAAAGTCAGCTGGGTGACTTTGGGCCAATCACTAGGAGACTAGTGAGTTCTAGTCCTGCCTTAGGCATGAAAGTCAACTGGGTGACTTTGGGCTACTCCCTCGCTCTCTCAGCCCATCCTATCTCACAGGGTTATTATGCTAGAAAAAAACAGGAAGAAGAATAGCGTGTTGGATTATGGCCGCCGCTTTTGAGTTACATGTAAGATTAAAGGTGATTAAAACCAAATCATTTTAAAAAAAAAATCATTGCATCGTGTGAATTTTCCAGATGGGTCCCTATCCGACATCAAGACTTCAACTTAGTAGGAGCAGAACTTCTACTACAGCAAAAGGCAATTTAAAAAATAAAACGAGGATATATTTATCTGGAGCAATCTCAGGGGAATTTTCTCCTCTTTGGAAAATCCCGGGAGATTTGTGGAAGGAAGCCCTTTTTCCACACAGCTCTCCGTCTGCACGGCCTTCTACCATCTCAAGCCAGGCCTTTTCCCCCTCCTGGCCGGCAAGGCGTGGAAGCTGAACCCTCCTAAGGTCATCCTGCATCACTTGCCAAGAATTTTTTACACCCAGCCCTCTGACCCTACGACACCCAAGGCTTATCGGCTGGGATCATGCTGTCTCCCCGGCTGACATAACCTAATTCTCTCTGGGCCAGAATGCCCTGGACCTCTCCTGCCCTTCCCTGGGTTGGAAAAACGGTGGGGCTGGAAACAAACCACGAAGGCCTGAGGTGCAACAGGAATACAGAATGACAAAAGAGTAGGAAGGGGACCTCGGAGGTCGTCTAGTCCAACCCCCTGCTTAAGCAAGAGACGTATGCCGTTCAGGACAAACGGTTCCTTCTTAAAACACCTCCGGAGATGGAGGGAGGGAGGGAGGGAGAGAGGAGGGAAAGCAGAATAGCTGAATGGAAAGGGACCTTGGAGGTCATCTAGTCCAACCCCCTGCTCAGGCAGGAGACCCTGTACCGTTTCAGACAAATGGCAGTCCAGTCTCTTCTTAAAAACCTCCAGTGATGGAGAACCCACAACTTCTGGATGCAAATCGTTCCACTGATGAATTGTTCTGAGAGAAAATCCCTCATTGGTTCTAGGTTGCTTCTCTCCTTGTTGAGTTTCTACGATCGATTTTTGTTGCTAAGTGAAACATTTTTTAAGTGAATTTTGCCTCGTTCCTTCTTAAAAAAAAAAAATACCTCCAGATAGTTTCCCTCCTAGCACTGAGGACGTTCCCTAGTTGGGTCATGAAACGTCTGCAAGAAAACCACCCGGCTCAGAGGGCACCAAGGATCCCTCAGTCCTCCTCTTCTTCTTCCTCCTCCCCACCCCCCCACCCTTCTATCACTGTTCCCTCCTCCATTGTTTTATGATGGTTGCATCTCTTGGAACCTGACACCCCACTCTGTTATAGCACTGAAGGTGTTACCTAGCTGGGTCATGAAACATCTGCAAGAAAACCACCCAGCTCAGACAGCATCAAGGAGCTCAGATGTGTCCTCCAACCCCTCCTCCTTCTAGCACTGATCGTGTTACCTAGTCGGGTCATGAAATGTCCACAAGAAAACCACCAAGCTCACATAGCACCAAGGACCTCATACTCGTCATTCCTTCTCCTCCTCCTCTTCAATGATGATGTTCTCTAGTTGGGTCATGAAACGTCCACAAGAAAACCAACCGAACTCCAGAGAGCACCAAGGACCCCAGAGTTTACCTTCCCCTTCTTCTCCTCCCCCTCCTCTTCCTCCTCCTCTCTGTTCTGCAAACACCCCCTCCCTTCTAGCACTGATGATGCTATCTAGTTGGGTCACAAAACGTCTGCAAGCAAACCACCCAGCTCAGAGAGCATCAAGGAGCTCAGATGTGTCCTCCAACCCCTCCTCCTTCTGGAACTGATCGTGTTACCTAGTCGGGTCATGAAATGTCCACAAGAAAACCACCAAGCTCACATAGCACCAAGGACCTCATACTCGTCATTCCTTCTCCTCCTCCTCTTCACTGATGATGTTCCCTAGTTGGGTCATGAAACGTCCACAAGAAAACCAACCGAACTCCAGAGAGCACCAAGGACCCCAGAGTTTACCTTCCCCTTCCCCTTCTCCTCTTCTCTATTCTGCAAACCCCCTCTCCCTTCTAGCACTGATGATGCTACCTAGTTGGGTCACAAAACGTCTGCAAGCAAACCACCCAGCTCAGAGAGCACCAAGGACCCCACAGTCCTCCTCCTCTTGCCCTCCCTTCTAACACTGGTGATGTTCCCTAGCTGGGTCACGAAAACGTCCACAAGAAAACCACAGAGCTCAGAGGAGGACCCCACAAGCCAACCCTGAGCTGCAAATATTCTCTTCGATACGATACAATCAGCGTACAAAATGCAGGACTATTTATATGCCGTGGATCCAGAGGAAGAAACTGTCTCCTTCTTTTTCAAAATGAACCTTCAAACTTGAGCAAAACCAGATTTGAAAGAAAGCAACCTCACTGTCCAACCCCCTTATGCCCCTCCTTAGAAGACTTAATCTTTTCCAACAAGCCGGTCTGGCCTAGTAAGATTGGAAGGTTTTAAATTTGTTATTTTATTTATCCCGTTTTTATTATTTTTATCATTGTCTTAATTCTCTCAGCCATTGGTTTAATCCGTTTTTAAATTTTATATCGTGCATTGTATTGTTTTTAGTCGGGCTGTGCACCGCCCCGAGTCCCAATTTGGGAGAGGGGGCGGTATATAAATTAAATAAAACTCAAACTCCTTCCCCCCACCCACCCCCCCGCCCCCCAAAAAACCAACATGCTCTGGGAATTGAGCTTTTTATTCCTTCCTGCTTTGCAGTTAAGACCAAAACGTGAATCAATGTTTCAAAACTTATCTGGGTCTGGACACAGAGGGGGGAAAAAGGGGGTAAGCCAATCATCCAGTAAGGTGGGGAAAATAGGATTTAAGAAAAAAAATTCAAGGCAAAGGAGGAGGAGGAGAGGGGGAAATGGATGGCCATGAGTCATAAATGAGAGAGAGAGAAGAGGGGGGGAAAAAAAACAACCCAACAACCCCAAACAACCTCAAAAGTTATCTGGAAGAGTTTTGAGACATTTCTGGTCGTCTGGACAACGTGGATTGGCTCTCTCCAAGTCCTGAGGAGATCCAGTTGTGCACATGACACGCACATCCATCGCTCTGCAGCCTCGGCATTTCCTGGCAGCCGAAAACCCGCTTATCAAAAGGTTTCGGGTTTTTTTTTTTTTGGTTTTTTGGAGGGTGGGGTGGGGGGGACTACAAAGTCAGGACACATCCCTTAATTATTATTATTATTATTATTTTGCATCCCCACCAGCCAAACTCCTGACAAGTTTTGAGAAAATTCAAGGTTTCTAATGAAGCTTGGAGCGAGCATCCCCTTCCATCATGCTACTTTGCTTTCTGTTAAGGTATTGAAATTTAAGAGCCGGCCAAGCAGCTGTAAGGCTGATGCAATAAGGATGAAGCAGCATAGCAAGGGTCTTGCCCAGTGGTGGGATTCAAAGATTTTTTTTTTTAAACCACCGTTTTGATGAGCGTGGCTTAGCGGGCGCCCTTTGCGCGCGTGCACACACTCGGTGTGCGCGTGCAAAACGGGCACTTTGTGTGCAGGCGCAGAGGCGTTCCAACTCTCCTCCTGCAAGCCTGCACTCTCCCCGGTCACTTCTGGTGTGCCGCGCAAAGCAGCTACGCTTCAAAAGCAGGGAATAAAGGTGAATGTGGGAGTCCGGGCAGGTGGGTGGGCCCAACAATAGAGCGGCGGAGAGAACCGGTTCAGTTTCTGCTGCCCATTGCCGCTATCAGCTCGGCCAAACTTACACCACTGGTATTGCCCTTTTAAGACGAAGAATGGGTCCACAGATGTCTTTACCTCTTTAAGAGGTGTCTATATAAAGGCAGCCGTTAGAGAGCGTGTCCTCTCTCCTTGTGTCCTGCATCCATTGCAGAGTTCTCCGTGTAGACTTAAGAAGAGTGAATGCTTGTCGGGTATTTTGCCTACCACATATATTTTTGTATATAACTGTCTGGTAAATAAACCACTGTTAAATGCATGTCTCTGTGTGCTGTGTTTTGCTCCTGGTTTTTTTTTTTTTTTTTAATTACATTTATATGCCGCCCTTCTCCAGGAGATTCAGGGTGGCTTACAGTCTAAGGAGCACCATGCTAAGTGCTCGGCAATAGCCTTCAGTTCCATTGTATATGCCTGCTTATTATTACTAGGGCTTTTGCCCCTCCCCCAAGCGGCATTTTTACAAAGTCAGCTTATTGCCCCCAACAATCTTGGGTCCTCAATTTACCTACCCTGAGAGGATGGAAGGCTGAGTCAACCTTGAGCCTGGTGGGATTCGAACCGGCACTAATTGCAGGTAGCTTGCACTAAGTGCTAGATGATTAACAGCCTGCACCACCAAGGCTCTTGGGTTGTCTCATAATAGTAGTCACGTTGCAAACGCTCTGACAAATTTTAAAATTGGGGGTCCCCAACTTGTGGACGTGGGGCGGTATCAGGCCCGGGCATGCCGGAAACCGGGCCACGCAAACAATTGAAGCCCCATTTGTGGAATGCAGAGAGCACATGAAACCAAGTCCCCTCCGGTCCGTGGAAAAACCTCTTGCCACGGAACCAATCCCTGGTGCTCCAAAAGCCGTTGTCTTAATTCAACCCAAGACGTTTTAGAGAATAATAAGAGTTGGAAGGAACCTTAGAGGCCTTCTAGTCTGACACCCCCGCCCCCCTCCTTGCTCAAATAGGAACCCTGTTCCATTTGGGACACTTTCTTCTTGAAAGCCTCCAAGAATGAAGACAACTGGGATGGGTGATTGGGATGCCTCCAAGGACAAGGATAAATACAGGTAGGCCTCGCTTTACGATGGTTCATTTAGCGACCCTTCAAAATCATAACGGCAACTGAGAAAAGAGGCTCCTGACCGGGTCTCACCCTAATGACCATAGCAGCAAACCCGTGATCAAAATTCAGACGCTTGGCAACTGACTCGTATTTATGATGGGTCGCAGTGTTCCCGGGGGTCGCGTAATCCCCTTTGGGCGACCTTCCGACGAGCAAAGTCAACAGGGAAGCCAGATTCGCTTAACGACCGTCTTACGAACTCAACAACTGCTGTCATTCTCTTAACAACGTAACAGGCACAAAAGGTCATCAAAGGAGGCAAAATTCACTTCACGCGTGTTTCACTTTGCAACAAAAATGGGGGGCTCGATTGTAGAAACTAATCAAGGAGAGAAGCAACCTGGAAGTAAGGAGAAACTTCCTAAGAGTAAGAACAATTAAGCAGCGGAACCACTTGCCACCAGAAGTTGTGAGTACTCCAACACTGGAGGATTTTAAGAAGAGACTGGACAGCTGTTTGTCTGGAATGGAATAGGGTCTCCTGACTGAGAAGGGGGCTGGACTAGAAGACCTCCAAGATCCCTTCCAACTCAGTTATTCTACTTTCCTTCCTTCCTTCCTTCCTCCCTTCCTTCCCTCCCTTCCCTCCTTCCTTCTTTCATTTCCTTTCTTCCCTTCTTTCCTTCCTTCCCTTCCCTCCTTCCTTGTTTCCTTTCCTTCCTTCCCTTCTTTCCTTCCTTCCCTTCCCTCCTTCCTTCTTTCATTTCCTTTCTTCCCTTCTTTCCTTCCTTCCCTTCCCTCCTTCCTTCTTTCATTTCCTTTCTTCCCTTCTTTCCTTCCTTCCCTTCCCTCCTTCCTTGTTTCCTTTCCTTCCTTCCCTTCTTTCCTTCCTTCCTTCTCCATCTCCGGAGGTTTTTAAGAAGAGACTGGACAGCCACCTGTCTGAAATGGTACAGGGTCCCCTGCTTGAGCTGGGGGTTAGACTAGAAGACCTCCCAGGTCCCTTCCGACTTTGCTGTTCTGTTATTCTGTTCTTACTCTGATTCTTTGTAGACCTCAATCCCAAACCCGCTTGATAGGGGTGAAAACACCCTGCTTTCCATTCCTTTGCAGATTATTCCCAGCCTCCTTTGGGAAGCGGCAGCCGCAGATGGTTCCCACCCGCAGGAGTCGGGGGGAGGGTGGGGAGGGGAGGGGAGGCCTGGAAGCCACCAGAGACCCAATGTCTGCAGGAAAAGGACCTCGCCTCAACCCCTCAACCGGGAGCGCTAATGAGGCTTGACAAAACCTCCCACAAGAGTGGGGCTGACCTACTTGGGACCGCCGGTGGAGGCCCAGCCCATTAGCGGACCTTCCTTTGAGGCCGGCAAGATCCCAGGAAGGTTGACCCGCCTGGACTTTCCAGGAAAAGGAACATCTGGAACGATGTGCGTGTGTGTGACACACGGGCTCTTTTGGTTCCAAAAAGGACTTGAAACGAAAAAAAACCAAACCAACAAACAAGCAGATTGGGAGGGAGGGAAGGAAGGAAAGAAGCAAAAAGGGAAGGAAGAAAGGAAGGAAAGAAAAGAAAAGAAAAAGAAAAAAGAGGAAGGAAGGAAGGGGAAGGGAAGGGAAGGAAGGGAAAGAGGAAAAAGGGAAGGAAGGAAAGAAAGAAAGAAAAGAAAGAAAAAAGGAAGGGAAGAAGGGGAAGGGAAGGGAAAGAGAGGGAGGGAGGGAGGAAGGGAGGGAAGGAAGGAAAGAAAAAAAAGAAAAGAAAAAGAAAAAAGAGGAAGGAAGGAAGAGAGAGGGAGGGAGGGAGGGAAGGAAGGAAAGGAGGAAAAGAGAAGGAAGAAAGAAAAGAAAAAGAAAAAAGAGGAAGGAAGGAAGGAAGGAGGGAGGGAAGGAAGGAAGGAAGGAAGGAAGGAAGGAAGGAAGGAAGGGGAAGGGAAGGAAGGAATGAGAGGAAGGAATGGAAGGAAGGAAAGAAGAAAGAAAAAAGAAGAAGGAAGGAAGGAAGGTAAAAAGGAGGGGGAAGGAGGAAGAGGAAAGAAGGGAGAGGAGAGAGAGGGGGGAACGGAGGGAAGGAAAGAAGGAAAAAGGGAGGGAGGAAGGAAGGAAGAGCAAAGAAGGAAGAGGAGGGGAGGAAAAGAAGGAAGGAAGAAGAAAAAAGAGTGGAAGATAAAAAGGAAGGAAGGAAGGAAGGGAGGGAGGAAAAAGGGAGGAAAACAAGGAGGAAGGAAGGAAAATGGGAAGGAAGGAGGAAAAGAAGAAAAGGAGGGAGGGAAAAAGGAAAGGAAGGAAGGAAGGAAGGAAAGAAGGAAGGAAGGAAGGATGGAAGGAAGGAAGGAAGGAAGGAAGGAAGCCTTCTTCCTGCTTTGGTTTTACCTTTTTTTGCAACCTCCATCTCTTCTTCTGTCCAGCGCGAGGTCTCCACTGGCTCCGCGGAAGCTGAAACAAGGTGGGGAGGGAAGGAGAGAGAGGGAGAGAGAGAGAGGAGAGGAGAGGAGAACCGGTCAGATGGCATAAAAGGCCAGACTTTGTGCTTTCCGCATAATCTATTAATCTGTTTACAGGAAGGCCTGCTCCGGCCGCCGGCCGCTTGGGAACCCTGCCCGCTGACAGCGGGAGGGCGTCAGTTCTTATTACATCAAAAACATTAAAAAAAAAGGAAGGGGAAAAAAAAAGAAAAGAAAGAGAAAAACAAGAGTAAGCGGAGGAGGAGGAGGAGGAGAAAGCCAGGAGCTCAGGCCACAAAAGGCCATCCGGGCGGGGGATGCCGTCTGGAAGATTTATTGCCCTGAAGGGCCTAGGACAACCGGAGTCCCACCTCCGTGGCAACTTTGAGGATCTGTGGACTTCAACTCCCAGGATTCCTCAGCCAGGCACGCATCCTGTATATGCTGTACTAGCTCGATATCAGGGGTGGGATTCAAATGTTTTTAACAACCGGTTCTGTGGGCGTGGCTTAGGGGGTGGGCGTGGCTTGGGGGGTCATGTGACTGGGTGGACGTGGCTTGGGGGGTCATGTGATTGGCTGGGTGTGGCCAACTCAATATCCTTTACATTGAGGCCCGCGTCTCCTCGCCTGGCCTCTCGTGACTGTGGGGGTGCTGCAACAGTCGTAAGTGTGAAAAAGGGTCATAAGTCCCTTTTTTCAGTGCCATTGTGACTTTGAATGGTCCCTCCACACAAGCAAAGTACCAGCAGAGGAGGGGAAAAAATAACTCCAGAGACGTTCTTGAGACAGGAAGTCCAGTCCTGCCAAGAATGTCATAAGGGTTAACGGAGAGGCAGCTTCTATAAGCAACACCAGAATGTTTCCTTCCTGCCTTCCTTACAGGATTAGGTCAGTCATTTCCTCTAACAACCGGTTTTCCGAACTGCTTAGACTGTTAACAACCGGTTCTAGCGAATAGGTGTGAACTGGTAGAACCCCACCCCTGCTCGATATCCATGCTTCACTATGGAACTATGTGGTTGGGCTTAGTTTCCTGGAGAAAAATAAGGAGAAAAAAATTCTGCCTCTGCCTACTAGCATCCATCGATATTCATCTGGCTCGTGTCCTGTCAATGTGTGAGTTGAGGGCTGTTTGGAAACTGAAACAGTATTTGCTGTGTGAGCAAGGAGCCTGGGCGTGGCTTAGCTCAACTGTTCTGTACCAAAGCTGCTTGGTGCTCTGAAACTCAAACCGAAACTCCTCTCCTCTGCTGGTGTTTTGCATTTGGAACAGATTTCTTTTCAGGTGGGAAGGGGGAGTAGAACTCCTTAGCATCAGAGCATGTTAATAATAATTATATAGGAAATATTAATGCTCTGAGGGTCATTTTGAAAAATCCTTTCTTAGCAAAGCACCTAGAAGCCAAGAGGAGAACACGTGCCAAATTTCAAGTTTGTAGGTTTTACAGTTCTGGAGATTTTGTGATGATGCATCCGTGATTTTATATAGATAGATACCAGGGGCCTCCAACTGTGGCAACTTTAAGACTTGTGGACTTCAACTCCCAGGATTCCTCAGCTGGCTTTCTTCTGGTTCAGAGGTCTCCAAACTTAGCAACTTGGCAGTTTATGCTGGCTGGAGAATTCTGGGAATTGAAGTCCATAAGTCGTAAAGTTGTCAAGTTTGGGGACCCCCGTTCTAAGTGTGTTGGTTAATTTCTTGTTTCTTATTTTTAAGGACAAAAAAAAAAATTGAGATTTTCAAGCAAGATGGCATGGAAACCCTTCCGGCTTTTACCGAAAGAAAAGACCGGAAACCATAAAAGTGAATTAATTTAGACTGGTCAAACTGTGTCCTGCAATTAAATGTTTTTCTTCTTGGCTATCCTGTAGAGGCAGTCCTCAATTTACGACCTCAATGGAACCCAAAATGTCTGCTGCTCAGCGGGATGTTTGTGAAGTGAGTTTCGCTCCATTTTACCACCTTTCCTGCCACGGTCGCTAAGTGAATCCCTGAACCCCTTCGGTAGTTCAATGAGAAACACGGTCGTTAAAGAGAGGGTGGCTTCCTCCCCTTAACTTTGCTGTGCCACCTTTGTGAAGTGGATCACTTTCTGTTCTTAAGTCAGTAAGCCGGTCGTTAAGTGAATCCGCCTTCCCTTGTTGACTTCGCTGGTCAGAAGGTCGCAAAAAGGGGACGCCAGCAGCAGGTATGGACGGCTGAAATCTTTGACAATGAGGACTTGGATGAGGGGGCTGCGTGTAATGCAGAAATGGGGACAGGACTATTGGAGAATGGGGTGCTGCCTTTGGAGGTTGTGGAGGCTGGCAGCAGTGAGGAAGAGTAGCCCGAGGAGCCTGTGCCCAGTGCACGTGCACGCAGGGCTGCTCGAAGGAAAGAAAAGCTGCAGCAGCACGGGCAATTCGGGAGTTAAAGCTTGCAAAGTGATGGCTCCTCCCTTAAAGAGATAAAAGCCAGCTGAGAAACCGGAGTTCTTTGCGGGAAACAAAGAAGTTTTCCCTTCCATAAGGGATAAAAGTCAGCCTTTGGGGATTGGCTTCTTTGCAGGAAGCAAAGAAGTTCTTTCTACTCAAAGTGTCCTCATTGAAGCCCTGCTTACTCCGGTTTGTCTGTTTTTTGAACCTCTGGCTTTGGATATTTATCTGCCATTAGTCCTTTGTTCTTGGCAGCCTTTTGCAATCTTGAAAGGGCTGGCTCTTATCTGGGACAATGACTCTTGGCTGTGAATGCACAGAATTCACAGCGCCGCATTAAAAAGGTTTGCTTTTATACAGACTCTGTGTTTGCTTGATTTGAACAAGGCTTGGGTCAGAACAGTCGCAAAAGGGGATCGCGTGACCCCGGGGACAGGGCGACCGTCATAAATACGAGCCGGCTGCCAAGCGTCTGGATTTCGATCATGTGACCGCGGGGATGCTGCAACGGTCGTAAAAGTGAAAAACAGTCACAAGTCAATTTTCAGGGCCATTGTAACTTTGAACAGTCACTAAAATTGGACTGACTAAATGACTAGCTGTTTTATGCCTTGCCTGAACATCCGTAGGTGGTTCTGCCTTCTCCAAACAAGGAATGGAGCAGAGTTGTTTTTACTGGCCAGATGCCCTTCCTGTCACCAATGGGGAGTTTTATTCAGCAGATAAATTCTCATTGTGTCCAGAGAGAGAAATATCTGCCCAGGATCAAACTCACAGCCTCCTGATTGTGAGGCAAGAGCGCCACCTTTAGGCCAACCGTACCACTTCCCCAAACCAGGATCGCACGGTTAACTTCAGATCAGCTGAATCGTGGATATGTGGGGAGGAAGGAGATCAGAAAGAAGGGGAAAGAGACCGAAAGATTGTGATCTCTCCTGCCAACTATTACCTGGCCTTACTTAACAACTTCTATTACTCACTTAACAACTACCGCGATTCATTTACCAACGGTGACCAGAAAGGTCATAAAATGGGGCAAAACTCACTAAACAATGGACAGTTTGCGGTCGTAATTTGAGGACTACCTACACAACTCAATTGTGGTCATAATTTGAGGACTACCTACACAGATGGTCCTCGACTCACAACTACGGTATTCTTTTAGCGACTGTCCAAAGTTACAATGGCCCTGAAAAAAAGAGATTTACGACCGTTTTTCACTCTTGCGACAGTCTCTGTGATCCCGTGATTTACATTCGAATCCCTGGGAAGTGTTTCCTATTTATGACACTCGTAGCGTCCCGGGAGTCACACGATCCCCTTTTGTGACCTCCTGACAAGCAAAGTCAACGGGGAAGCCGGATTCACTTAACGACCAGTGACTTACTTAAGGGCAGAACTGATTGAAAAGTGTTTGAAAAAATGCAGCAAGAAAAATCATGAAGTAGGGGAGAAAAGCTCACTCGACTGGTCTCTTCACTTAGCAAACATCAATTCTGGGCTCCACTTACGTGGTCATAAGCCAAGGACGGCTTTCCGAACCCAGAGCATCATGGGAAGAATTTTGGAAGCCAGTGTTGTGGCCCTCCAGCAGCCAGTGGACCTGGCGGCAGACTCGGACAGGGAGAAGGTTGGGGAGGACCATGGGCCAGTCCTGGAGTCTGGGGAAGGCTCTGTGTTGGAGGCAGAGATAGGCCAAGGCCGTCCAACAGTTATCAGCTGCCTTCAGAGTCAGAGATCAGTGGGGAAGAAGAACAGCTGGAGCCTGTTCCCAGTGTGCTCATGTACAGAGCTGCCAGACGAAGGGAACAGCTGAGGAACAAGAGGCAGAGATGGGGCCAGGGCCGTCCGACAGTTATCAGCTGCCTTCAGAATCGGAGATCAGTGGGGAAGAAGAACAGCTGGAGCCTGTTCCCAGTGTGCACATGCACAGAGCTGCCAGAAGAACGGCACAGCTAAGGAACAAGGGCCGACTTGGGAGTAAAGTGGACGGTGAATGGCCCCTCCCATAGGGAATAAAGAGGAGCGAAAGCGGGAGTGGGGTTTGCACTTAGGAGGCAATTAGTTCAATTCATTAGGGTGAAGATTTGTTCCTGACTCCTTGCCAAGTATTGTCTGCTACAGAGTGGCGTTTGGAAGCTATTGGCCTGGCAACTCTCCCAGATTGATAAAGGTCTGTAATTATGGGATTTTTTTGAAAGACTGTCGGCCGGGACTTTGCTGAGGAAGAATTCACTGGAAACTAAATCAAAGGGGTTTTATCGGGACGAGGAGTCGGCTTCGTGCTGTCGGGGAAGCCTAAGTCAGAACAGCCAGAAGCAGCGTTGGCAAGAAGGCATGTTGCGACAAACCAAGATTGACGGTCACGGGGCCGTTCTTGGGACCCCCCACCCCCCTCCACCCTTGACTTACAAGGCTCTGGCGGGGGTGGCAGAGGTGGGGGCGGCTCTTCAGCGGCAGCCGCGGCGGCCGCGTTCGCCGCGGCGGCTTCGTTCGTCATCGATCGGGTGACCCGGCCTTTCCGTCGGCCTTGGCTGTTGGCCGTCTTACGCCCTCTGGGAGCGGTGGGCTCCCGTTCTTCGGACTCCTCTGGCTGGACTTCGATTTTCTCCTTTTCCTTGATATTTTCCCTGGGGAGACACGGGTGGGGGAGGAAAAAAAATAAGAAGAAATCAGGAATGGCCGGGATCGGGTGAGCTGGATGGAGAGAGACATGGACGGAAGAGCGTGAGGTCACATGGCGAACTCCTGGCTGGAGGAAGAGGAAGACCATGGGGTCCTTGGTGCTCTCTGAGCTTGATGGTTTTCTGGCAGACGTTTCTTGACCCAACTAGGTAATGTCATCAGTGCTGCAAAGGAATGGGGTTATGAAAAGGAGGAGGAGGGGGAGGGGGTGGAGGAGAAGGAGGACGACTGTGGGATTCTTGGGGCTCTTCTCCTCCTCCTTCTCCTCCTCCTCCCTCCCTCCACCACTTCTGCCACTGATGATGTTACTGAGCTGGTTAATGAAACGTCTGCAAGAAAACCACCAATCTCAGAGAGAACCAGGGATCCTTCAGTCCTCTTTCCCTTCCTTCCTTCCTTCCTTCCTTCCTTCCTTCCTTCCTTCCTTCCTTCTTTCCTTCCTTCCTCCTATTCCTCCTCCTCCTCTCTCCACCCCTTCTAGCACTGATGACGCTACTTAGCTGGTTAATGAAGCGTCTGCAAGAAAACCACCAATCTCAGAGAGAATCAGGGATCCTTCAGTCCTCTTTCCCTTCCTTCCCTCCTTCCCTCCTTCCTTCCTTTTCCTCCTCCTCTTCTCTCCACCCCTTCTAGCACTGATGATGTTACTTAACTGGTTAATGAAACGTCTGCAAGTAAACCACCAATCTCAGAGAGAACCTGGGACCCTTCAGTCCTCCTCCTTCCTTCCTTCCTTCCTTCCTCCTATTCCTCCTCCTCTTCTCTCCACCATTTCTGCCACTGATGATCTTACTTAGCTAGTTAATGAAACGTCTGCAAGAAAAGCACCAATCTCAGAGAGAACCTGGGACCCTTCCGTCCTCTTTCTCCTCCTTCTCCTCCTTCCTTCCTCCTATTCTTCCTCCTCTTCTCTCCACCCCTTCTAACACTGATGATGTTACTTAGCTGGTTAATGAAACGTCTGCAAGAAAACCACCAATCTCAGAGAGAACCTGGGACCCTTCCGTCCTCTTTCTCCTCCTTCTCCTCCTTCCTTCCTCCTATTCTTCCTCCTCCTCCCTCCACCCCTTCTAACCCTGATGGTGTTCCCTAGTTGGGTCATGAAACACCTGCCAGAAAACAAGCAAGCTCAGAGAGAGCAGCAAGGAGCCCTCCTGTCAACTCTGGCAAGGCAAGTCGTAAAACAGGACAAACTCCTTTCCTGAATGTTTCACTCAGGAACATAAAGCTGGGGATGAACTGTGGTCGTAACTAGAGGACTCCCTGCGTTTCCACGATCCCTGTAATCAACCAGGATTCTTTAAAAGGCCTTTTACAACACCAAGGAAACCCTCCTCCAGACGCACGCCTCCTGCGCACGGACACGCAAACACACCCGTGAGGAAACCGACACACACACACACACTCACACAACCCCGTACGGACTTACTTGGATTCCTCCTTCTCGTCTTTTTCCTCCTCATCTCTTTTCTCCTCCTCCTTTTTCTCAGTTTTCTCCGCTTTCTCCTCCTCTATTTTTTCTTCGACTTTTTCTTCTTGAGAAGGGCGAGAGATTTGTTGCTGAAACGAGAGGCCAATCGAATGACAGGTGGTTCCCCCCGACTTACAACTTAGCTCGCTTAGTGACCGTTTATAAAGTCGCGACGGTGCTGAAGGCGGGGGGGGGGAGAGGGGAAAGGGACTTCAGACCATTTTTCGCACTTTACAACCGGGGAGGGGCTGTAATCGCCACGATCCAAAATTCGGACGCTCGGCGACCGACTCGTATTTACGACGGTCGCAGTTGTCCCCGGGGGGGGGGGGGAATCATATGACCCTTCCCCCCCTTTTTGAGACCTTCCGATGAGGGGAAACCAGAGTCGTGCGATAAACTTAACAACGGAAGCGATTTTGCTTAACGACGGTGGCCAGGAAGGGAGACAATTCCCTTAATTCACTTAGTGACAGACATTTGAGGCTCCACTGTGGTCGTAAGTCGAGGACTGCCCATACAGAAAGCATGGGGGGGAGGAGGAAGAGAGGGGTTTGGGGGGGGAGAGGGAGATCAGCAACTTAAAAACAGAAAATACAAGGGGTCCTGGACTTACGACCTGTTACATAAGGACCGTTCAAAGTTACGAAAAGACTGCCGAAAAGGTACATATGACTTGGTTCCGAAGTTGCGACGCTGCTCCCCAACCCCCCCCCCCCAGGCACAATCACATGACCTCATTTGAGGTGCTCGGCCACCAGCCAGATTTTATGATATTTTTTGCCCAAGCTTGAATTTTTCAACAAATAAAACTCCACAGCAAGAAAAAAAATGTTTCGCTAAATGACCTCTGCATTCGTTTTATGGCCTCTAACCACCGCCAGAAGAAAGCTCGTATAAAGTCGGGGTCAGATACGTCACAACTTGCTTTATACGACCATACACGACTTATGGGTAGACTTTATATTATGGTCACATCTTTTGAGGATTACCGATATTTTAAGGAGAAAAAAAAGTTCATAGTGACTTTTCACTATTTTTCACAGTTACGACTGTGGCAGCATCCCCCTGATCAAAATTCGGATGCTTGGCCATTGACTCATATTTATGATGGACGCAGTGTCCCGGGATCCCCTTTAGTGACCTTCTGACAGGCAAGACCAATGGGGGGGGGGGGGGGGGGAGGGAGAGCCAGATTCACTTAACAACGGTTTTTACTAACTTAACACGTACAGTGACTCATTTAACTACTGTGGGCAGAAAAATCATAAAGTCAGGCAGAATTCATTTAACAAATTTCTCGCTTAGCGGTGGAAGTTTGGGGCTCGATGGTGATCGTAAGTGGGGGGGGGGAGGGGGGGGGAAAGGGAACTATCTGTTCTGTTTTTCAACCTCAGCAACTTTTAAGATAGGTGGGACTTCAACTCCCAGAATTCCCCAGCCAGAATGAATGCTGGGAGTTGAAGTCTTCATGTCCTAAAGAGGTCAAAGTTGAGAAACAACCTCGAATGGTCTGGGATCAATGTGCAGGAAGCTGGCTCAATCACACAAACCCCACAACTTCATTCTGGCTTCTCTTAGGATATGTGGGGGAGTCCAGCGTTTTGAGTTACACCTCCCAGAGTTCCCAGCAGGCCAGCCAGCCGGTTATTCTGGGTCCTGCGGAGTTTGGCCTCTCCAGATGATCCCCGTTTAGGGAAAGGCTGACTACACTGTTGGACGCCAACTTGAAAAGTCCACATCACGGATCAGTCCCTGTGTCTCAGGCAAAGTCATTACACTGGGAAGAAAGGAAGGGAGGGAGGAAAAGGAAGGAAGGAAGGAAGGAAGGAAGGAAGGAAGGGAGGGAGGGAGGGAGGGAGGGAGGGAGGGAGGAAGGAAGGGAGGAAGGGAGGATAGATAGGAAAGGAGGAATAGGTGGATGGATGGGAGGGAGAGGAAGGAAGGAAAAAAGAGAGGGAAGGGATAGAAAGAGGGAGGAATAGATAGATAGATAGATAGATAGATAGATAGATAGATAGATAGATAGATAGATAGATAGATAGATAGATAGATAGATAGATAGATAGGAAAGGAGAAGCAGGATGGATGGATGGGAAGCAGGGAAGGAAGGGGGGAAGGAAGGAAGGAAGGAAGGAAGGAAGGAAGGAAGGAAGGAAGGAAGGAAGGAAGGGAGTGAGGGACAGATAAAGAAGGAAGGAAGGAAAGAAGGAAGGAAGGAAGGGAGTGAGGGACAGATAAGGAAGGAAGGAAGGAAGGAAGGAAGAAAGGAAGGAAGGAAGGAAGGAAGGAAGGAAGGAAGGAAGGGAGGGAGGGAGGGAGGGAGGGAGGGACAGATAAAGAAGGAAGGAAGGAAAGAAAGAAGGAAGGAAGGGAGTGAGGGACAGATAAGGAAGGAAGGAAGGAAGGAAGGAAGGAAGGAAGGAAGGAAGGAAGGAAAGAAGGAAGGGGGAGGAGAGAGAGATAGGAAGGGATAGAAAGTAAGAAAGAGAGAGAGGATGGATGGATGGATGGATGGAAGGAAGCTTTCTTCTTGCTTCAGTTTTAGGGACAACATAAAGGGAAAACCCAGTGTTTGAAAGAAAACTAAAAGCTGAAGAAATCCATTTGTTGCTCATCAAAGTCAATGTTTACCTTTTTTTAAATTAAGTACTTCTATTCCTGAGCCAAGTCCAACATTTTCCCTGAAACACACACACACACACACACAGAGGGACGTTCCTGCGTGACAGCCTGTTACACTCCATGTCAGCTGTTGCAAGTTTAAAATACCCCTGCAATATTTAGATGAATAGGTTGGAGAGGGGGAGGGCAGGGAGGGGGGGCAACGGGATCGTGTTTCTGGCCAGGAATCCCCCAGCACATGTCCTTGCCTCCTCGATTTATTTAGAAGAACCGGAGGCCTTGCCAAGGCAAATAATCCCAGGTTGCTCCCAGATGGGCTACAGAACGGTGTTTGTTTGTGAGGTTTGTTGTGAGTGTGTCCTTTTGTGAGTGAGTGAGAAAGAAAGAGAGCGGGAAGCAGGGAAACAGAAAGAAAGAGAGGGAAAGAAAGAGAGAAAGGTACAGAGAGAAAGAGAGAGAGAGAGAAAGAAAGGGAGAGAAAGAGAAGGAGAGATGGAGAAAAAGAGAAAGAAAAAGAGAGAGAGAGAAAATGAAAGGGAGAGAAAGCAAGAAAAAGGGAGAAAGAGAGAAGGAAAAAAAAGACTGAGAAGTGAAAGGGAAAGGGAAAAAGAAAGAGAGGGAAAGGGAAAGAGAGAAGGGAGAAAAGGGACATAGGAAGAGATAAAGAGAGAAAAAGAGAAAGGAGAGAGAGAGAGAGAGAGAAAATGAAAGAGGGAGAGAAAGCAAGAAAAAGGTAAAAAGAAAGAAGAAAAAAAGACTAGGGAAAAAGAAGAGAAAGGGAAAGAGAGAAGGGAGAGAGAAAGAAATAGAGAGAGAGAGAGAGAGAGAGAGAGACAGAGACAGAGCGAGAGAAAAAACCAACGAATGTTTCTTGCAGGGGTGTCCAACCAGGGCAAGTTTAAAACCTGTGGACTTCAACTCCCAGAATTCCCCAGCCAGCCATGCTTGAAGTCCACAGGTCTTAAACTTGCCCTGGTTGGCCATCCTTGCTAAGACGCAATTCATCTCGAAGGCTGGAAAAAAAAACGCACAAACATTTTGCGGGTCCAGAATTAAGATTGCTGCCGAGTTCGGCCTTTTCCACAGGAATCCCTAAGCCTCCTTGGGAGTAAGCCCAGGCCCCTGGGCTAGAAAGTGGGGAAACTCTTGAGTTCTGGCTGACTTTGGGCCAGTCCTTCTTTCTCAGCCCGGCCCCACCTCACAGGGTTGTTGAGGAGGAGGAAGAGGAAGAGGAAGAGGAGGAGGAGTCTGGGGTCCTTGGTGCTCTCTGAGCTAGGTGCTTTTCTGGCAGACATTTCATGACTGCAGAAAAAAACAACCAACAACCGGCCTTCCATGGAGGACCTGAATCCTGCACTACTCAAAAAGAGGGTTGTGAAAATATTTACAGACCCCTCACATCCCGGACATAAACTGTTTCAACTCCTTCCCTCAAAACGACGCTATAGAGCCCTGCACACCAGAACAATTAGACACAAGGGGAGTTTTTCCCCAAAGGCCATCACTCTGCTAAACAAATAACTCCCTCAACACTGTCCAACTATTTACAAAGTCTGCACTACTAATTACTATTAATCTTCTCATCCCTCCTGATCACCCACTTGTGACTGTATGACTGTAACATTGTCGCTTGTATCCTTACGATTTATATCGACTGTTTCCTGGTATGATTTGTTGCTTATTTTACCCTATAACTATCATTAAGTGTTGTATCTTTTGACTCTTTACAAATGTATCTTTTCTTTTATGTACACTGAGAGCATTTGCACCAAAGACAAATTCCTCGTGTGTCCAATCACACTTGGCCAATAAAGAAGTCTATTCTATTCTATTCTATTCTATTCTCTATTCTCTTTTCTATTCTTTTCTTTTCTATTCTCTATTCTATTTATTCTATTCTATTCCCATTCCATTCTATTCTATTCTGAATTCTATTCTACACTCAATTCTATTCTATTCTAATCTATTCTATACTATTCTCTATTCTAATTTCTATTCTATTCTATTCTATTCTCTATTCTATTCTATTTTCTATTCTTTTTTATTCTATTCTCTATTCTAATTTCTATTCTATTCTCTATTCTAATTTCTATTCTGTTCTATTCTCTATCCTGTTCCATCCCATCCCATCCCATCCCATTCTATTTAAATCTATATCCTTCTATTCTATTCTATTGTACCCTATGACTATTATGAAGTGTTGCACCTGATGCTTCTTGACTCTTGACGAAGGTATCTTTTCTTTTATGTCCACTGAGAGCATTTGCACCGAGACAAATTCCTTGTGTGTCCAATCACACTTGGTCAATAAAGAATTCTATTCTATTCTATTCTATTCTACTCTATTCTACCCAACTAGGTAACGTCATCAGTACTACAAAGGAGTGGGGTTTAAGAAAAGGAGGGGGGGAGGAGGAGAAGGAAGGCAGGGAGGGAGGATTAGGCATGTCTGCCATCTTGAGCTAATTATAAAAAAGTATTATTATTATACACAAAAATGACAGTATACACAGAAGACGAGATAACCATGCTGGGTTTTGTATCACAAATCACTAGTCGAACCCTTCCCAAGCGTTTAGGACTGCGTGATGTATGGGTGGATTATGCGAGCAGATCCCAGTAAGGTGGCTTTGTGCAGCTGACCGATGGTGATCTTGTCAGCGCCAATTGTTTTCAAGGGCTTGCCTAGGTCTTTAGGCACAGCAGCACCCAGTGTGCCCAGTACCACTGGAACCACCTGCACTGGTTTACGCCAGAGTCTCTGCAGTTCGATTCTCAAGTCCTGATATCTGGTGACATTTTCAAGTCGTTTCTCATCGATTCTGCTGTCACCAGGTAGGGCAATGTCGACGGTCTGCACTTTTTCCTTCTCCACAATCGTGATATCCGGGGTATTGTGTTCCAGAACTTTGTCAGTTTGTATTCGGAAGTCCCAAAAGTAGTTTTGCATGCTCATTTTCGACCACTTTTTCAGGCTTATGATCCATTATTGTTTTTGTTGTTGTTGTTATTATTATTATTAGTTAATCTTTAGTGAGATTCACAGCCTTTGGGGCTGGTTGGTAGCTCAGCAGCTCGAGTCCTAACTGAGGACCTAGGAATTGTTCAGGTAGCGTCGGAGGATATAAACTGTTCCAAGTAGGGAGGTTTTTTGTAGAATCAGGGTATTCAAGTCTGATAAATTCAGGATTTCCAAATAAGCGAGGCAGCCCTTTAGCTATTGCTCCAAGGGCTCCAATCACAATTGGGATAACACACGGTTTCTTTTTCCAAAGTCGCTCAACTTCAATTTGCAAGTCCCGATACTTTGTGATTTTTTTTCTTGCTGCTTATCTGCAATTTGTGCATCACCAGGTATTGCAATGTCAATGAATCAAACCTTTCGACTCTTGGTATGTCAGGCGTGTTCTGGGCCAAATGCCTGCCCCTCTGAATTCTGAAGTCCCACAAGATCTTGACTTTTTCATTCTCCAGAACCTTCTCGACCCGATGGTCCCAGGAGTTGTTACTATACTCCAATCCAAACTTTTGGCACGGTTTCCAGTGAATGATTTTAGCAACTCGGTTATGGCGTTCTAGGTAGTCAAGTTTGTGAAATTTTTGCTGCGCTCACTGATTGAATGGTCGACTGTTTCATCTTTCTCATTACAGAGGCTGGTGGTCATTTGCTGGTGGGGGTGACATGCTGAATCTTTGCCTTCATGCAATCTGTGGCTAAGGCTTGTTCTTGAGCAGCCAAAATAAAGTCTTCAGTTTCTTTTTTCAGAATTCCTGATTTTAGCCAATTCCAAGTAAGCTTTTGGTCAGATTATTATCATCATCATTATTATCATCATTATCATTATTATTATTAATAAGGGGTATACAGGTGGTCTTTGACTTACGACCATAACTGAGCACAGAATTTACCCTGCTAAGCGAGACATTCGTTGAATGAGTTTTGCCCAGTTTTACGATCTTTCTTGCCACCGTTATTAAGTGAATCATTGCAGTGGTCACACGGTCGTTAAATGAATCCGCCTTCCCCCTTGAATTTGCTAGTCAGAAGGATGCAAAAGGGGATCAGGTGACCCCCCTGGGGATGCTGTGACCGCCATAAATATGAGACAGTGGCCGAGCGCCTGAATTCGGATCATGGGGATGGTTGCCATGGTCCTAAGTGCGAAAAACCGGTCACGACTCACGTAGTTTTCAGTGCTGTGGCAAACTTCGGACGGTCACTAAATGAACCGTTGTAAGTCGAGGACTACTCGTACACCTAAATAAACCCACCTATGAAAGGGATAAGTGAGGGACGTCACCCCGTGGTTTTAAAGAATGAATTTTTATTTTACGCAGCCAAAGGAAGTGTGAATCTAATCGCTTCTGGATGCGATGGGCAGTGTATAATGAATAAACGTTATTAAACAAATAACATTTAATATAATAAATGTATTAAATGCCCTATAGAGAGGGTGTTGAGACTGTGGGGTCCTTGGTGCTCTCTGAGCTGGGTGGTTTTCTTGCAGGCGTTTTGTTACCAATGTTCATTACTTGCACTGATGATGTTACCTAGTTGGGTCATGAAACGTCTGCAAGAAAACCACCAAGCTTGGAGAGCCAAGGACCCTTCAGTCCTCCTCTTCCTCCTCCTCCTTCTCTCTAAAAACCTCCCTCCCTTCTAGCATTGATGATGTTACCTAGTTGGGTGATGAAACGTGTGAAAAGAAACCACCATGTTCCAGGATCACCAAGGGTCCCATGGTCCTTCGCCTCCCTCTCCTCCTTCTAGTACTGATGATATTACCTAGTTGGGTCGTAAAACCGTCTGCAAGAAAACCACCAAGTTCAGAGAGCACCAAGGACCCCTCAGTTCTCCTCTTCCCCACCTCAAACTCCTCCTAGGCACCAAGGACCAGAGAGCACCAAGGACCTCATAATCCTCCTCTTCTCCTCCTCCTCCCTTCTAGCACTGATGATGTTCCCTAGTTGGGTCATGAAACGTCTGCAAGAAAACCACCCAGCTCAGAGAGCACCAAGGATCTCACAGTCCTCCTCCTCCTCCTCCTTTCTAGCACTGAGGATGTTACCCAGTTTGGTCATGGAACATCGGCAAAGAAACTGCCCAGCCCAGAAAGCACCAAGAAGTCCACAAATAATTACAGGTAATCTTCGACTTACAGCAACAATTTATTTTTGTTCAAAACTCTAATGGCACTGGGAAAAAAAAGTGACTTATTACTGTTTCTCACACTTATGACCCTGGCGCCATGCCCCTGGTCAGAGGATCAAAATTCAGTCGCTTGGCCACCGATTCATATTTACGACGGTGCCCTCTTGCGGACCTTCTGTCCATGGAGAAGCTGGATTCACGTAAGACAACTGCAGGGATTTACTTAGGATGAAGGACCTGGAAACCCCAACGCAGCCCCACACAGCAATCACAAGTGGGAAAAAAAAAAACCAGGATTTTTAAACCCCCCCCCCCTCTCTGGACAGTTGAAATAGGCAAAATAGCCCCTTCAGAACGGCGCAAGAAATGCTGAAAAGGCCCAGGATGCAACCCTCCCAGGGATTCCAAGCCTTTCTTTTTAAAAAAGAGGGTAAAATTTGAAATAATATGGGGGATAATTCATGCTCTCCCCACCGCAATCCAAACCCCATTGGCAGGAGATTTGGGGTGCAATGAGTTCAATTGCAAATTTTCAAAGTAAGAAAAGGGGGGGGGGGGTACCAAGCCCGGTTAAAGCTCAACCAATGAAACTGGTTCCGATGTTGGAATCTCTCGCACTGCCACCCCAGTTTTAAAAAGATGCTCTAAGTTCATTATTCAGCAAATTGAGCAAACCCAACTGCCTGCCCAAAAGCCAGGTGGAGAGAGAGATAGATAGATGATAGATAGATAGATGGATGGATGGATGGATGGATGGATGGATGGATGGATGGATGGATGGGTGGGTGGGTGGGTGGATGGGTGGGTGGGTGGATAGACAGACATATAGACACAGATAGAGATAAAAAGGTAGGTAGGTATGTAGGTAGATATGAGAGAGAGAGAGAGAGAGAGAGAGAGAGAGAGAGAGAGAGAGAGAAAGAAAGAAAGAAAGAAAGAAAGAAAGAAAGAAAGAAAGAAAGAAAGAAAGAAAGAAAGAAAGAAAGAAAGAAAGAAAGAAAGAAAGAAAGAAAGAAAGAAAGAAATGGATAGATTAGATGAATTAGACAGATAAGACAGAGATAAGATAGATAGAGGTAAGATAGATAAATAAATAAGATGGGTGGATAGACAGACATATAGATACAGATAGAGATAAAAGGTAGGTAGGTACATAGGTAGATATAAGAGAGAGAGAGAGAGGAGGAAGGAAGGAAGGAAGGAAGGAAGGAAGGAAGGAAGGAAGGAAGGAAGGAAGGAAGGAAGGAAGGAATAATTGGATAGATTAGATAGATGATAGACTGATAAGACAGAGGTAAGATAGAGGTAAGATAGGTAAGTAGATAAATAGATAAGATAGATGGATGGATGGATGGATGGATATAGATACAAATATGATAAAGATAGATGAAAGAAAGAAAAAGAAAGAAAGATACGGATGAATGGATACAGATACAAATATGATATAGATAAAGACAGATAGATGAGAGAAAGAAAAAGAAAGAAAGGAAGAAAGATGGATGAATGGATATAGATACAAATAAAGATAGATGAAAGAAAGGAAAAGAACGAAAGAGAGAGAGAGATAAGATAGACAGACAGACAGACAGACAGGAACAGACAGAAAAAAGGGAAAGCGAACTACCAAAAACACAAACCTTCCATCGCCTGAAGCCTCTTGGATCGACGTACCTGAGCACTCATCGGTGGCTGGGGGGGGATAAAAAATAAATACACCCCCCCCCCGGAAGGGGGGAACGGCAAACAACCACAAAAGGAAGGCAAAGTTTGCCAGCAAGGGCTCCCTCCCCTGCCAGGCCTTGGCAGGGGGAAAAAAAAAATAAAGGAAGAATTACTACCTGACCCGGCCAGGCAGTGATCCCAGAGGGGAGGAGGGAGGGAAGGAAGGAGGGAGAGGGGTTAAAGTGGAAAAATAAAAAGAAGAAGAAAAAAAAAAAAGAAGATAAGGAGGAGGAGGAGGAGGGTGACTTCCCGGCCCCTTTAATCTCCCCAGTGAAGGGAGGACGGTCCCTGGCGCATGTGAGCGGGCGCTAATCCCAACCGACCGGGTTACACGAGGTGATGCCGCGCCGAGCGAGGGCAGGATTGGCTGTCAAGAGCCGCCGGCGTGTTTTTTCTCTCTCTCTCTCTGTGGTCAGCTGGGCCAACCGGGCCACCTGCTGCAGCTCTGATTCATTGTGTGTGTGTGTGTGTGTGAGAGAGAGAGAGAAAGAGAGACCTAAGGGAGGGCTCCCCCACCCCTTGCGACCCATACCGATTTCATTTCTTCTCCCCCTTAGCAATCTGCAAACTGGGTGGGATTTTTTTTTCAATTTTTAATGCATCGTCGTCATCATCATCATCTTTATTATTAAATCTTTAGTGAGATTCACAGCCTTTGGGGCTGGTTGGTAGCTCAACAGCTCTGAGTCCTAACCGAGGACCTAGGAACAGTTCAGGTAGCGTCGGAGGATATGTAAGCTGTTCCAAGTAGGGAGGTTTTTTGTAGAATCAGGGTATTCAAGTCTGATAAATTCAGGATTTCCAAATAGTGAGGCAGCCCTTTAGGTATGGCTCCAAGGGCTCCAATTACAATTGGAATAACACACAATTTCTTTTTCCAAAGTCGCTCAATTTGTAATTTTGTTGTTGTTGTTATTATTAGTACTAGTATTTCGCTTTTCTCTCTCTCTCTTTCTCTCTCTCTGTGTCCCTCTATCTCTATCTATCTATCTATCCATCCATCCATCCATCCATCCATGAAAGATTAATAATAACATTAATTAATAATAAAACCATTAAACATGAAACTCAAGTCAACTGAACATTTAAAAATGTATCACAAATATTACTGACACTATTAATTATTATTACTATTTTTACTACTACTACTTTAGTACTACTACTTTAGGCAGCACTAGTAGCAGTAGTGCTACTTCTACGGTACCACTACTACTTTAGGACAGCACGAGACAGCTAAAGTCTGCCTGGGCTGGGTTCAGCCAATTTTGCCACTTCAATGCCTTCCAGATGTGGGGCCTCAGGTCCATGATGGCAGTGAACAAGGAGAGAGCGTAAGAGGAGAGGGTGAGATCCAGCTGGGGGACAATGTGGGGGGGAGGGCAGGAAGGTATTCCAGTGCAGTGTTTCTCAACCTTGGTAACTTTAAGAGGGGTGGACTTCAGTTCCCAGAATTCCCCAGTCAGCATGGTATGATCTTCCACTCCCAGAATTCCCTAGTCAGCCTGTTTTAAGAGGGGTGGACTTCCACTCCCAGAATTCCCCAGCCAGCCATGCTTTAAGAGGGGTGGGCTTCCACTCCCAGAATCCCCCAGCCAGACTGCTTTAAGAGGGATGGGCTTCCACTCCCAGAATCCTCCCCTTAGAGGGGGCTCACTCCAGAATTCCCCAGCCAGCCTGCTTTAAGAGGGGAGGGCTTCCACTCCCAGAATCCCCCAGCCAGCCTGCTTTAAGAGGGGTGGGCTTCCACTCCCAGAATCCCCCGGTCAGCCTGCTTTAAGAGGGGAGGGCTTCCACTCCCAGAATCCCCCAGCCAGCTGGCTTTAAGAGGGGAGGGCTTCCACTCCCAGAATCTCCCAGCCAGCCTGCTTTAAGAGGGGAGGGCTTCCACTCCCAGAATTCCCCAGCCAGCCTGCTTTAAGAGGGGAGGGCTTCCACTCCCAGAATCCCCCAGCCAGCCTGCTTTAAGAGGGGAGGACTTCCACTCCCAGAATGCCCCAGCCAGCCTGCTTTAAGAGGGGAGGGCTTCCACTCCCAGAATCCCCCAGTCAGCCTGCTTTAAGAGGGGAGGACTTCCACTCCCAGAACTCCCCAGCCAGCCATGCTTTAAGAGGGGTGGGCTTCCACTCCCAGAATCCCCCAGTCAGCATGCTTTAAGAGGGGTGGGCTTCCACTCCCAGAATCCCCCAGAAAGCATGCTTTAAAAGGGTGGGCTTCCACTCCCAGAATCCCCCAGCCAGCCTGCTTTAAGATGGGTAGACTTCCACTCCCAGAATCCCCCAGCCAGAGTGCTTAATCCTCTTAGTTGCTCTTCTCTGCACTTTTTCCAAAATCTCAACATCTTTTTTGTAATGCGGGGAGCAAAACTGGATGCAGAATATTCCAGGTGAGGCCTTACTAAAGCTTTACAAAAGGAATACTAATACTTCAGCCGATTTTGGTTCTACCCTCTGTTTAGACAACCAAGCATCGTATTAGCTTTTTTGGCTGGTGCCACCCAGTTCTGGCTCATGTTTAAGGAGACGGTTGACTAAGAGTCCAAAGTCCCTCTCGCGGGGACTATTTTTGAGCCAGGTTTCGCCTAATCTGTACTTGTACCTTTGCTTTTCCCTGCCCAGGTGTACAAACCTTGCTTGAAACACACGAAATGTCATGTTGCTGGAGAAGGCCCATTGAAGTCTATCAAGATCTTATAGTGATTTCAGCTTTTTGCAAACTGAAAGCGTGCCGAATCGAAGCAACAAACCGCACAATTCAAAACTTAATGCCCTATGCTTCCTTCTGCCCACAGCCTCCACACGAACCTGGAAACAATCTGAACGCGACGACTGCGGTAGTAACAATGATCAACGACACACACTGTATTGAAAACAACGCCAGGAATGCTGCGCTTAGCCCACTGAAAATGTGAAAGAGTCAGGAACACACAGAAAAAAAGAAATGCAAAACGTAAATCCGGCAGCAATAATATCTCACTGATATCTCTCGAGTTGAAATGGGACCCTTTGTAATTAAGGTTGGTGGTTATTAATTAACCAGGTAAAAGCTTTAGCGCAATTCATCAAAAGCTGGTGCTTGTAGATGGAGGACTAAATTTTGAGAGATATAAATTAGCGTGCTGAATTGCAAACTCCGAACAGGGTTATCTGCTCACCAGGTATAGAGGAAATGACCTTGACGGAAATATATAAGGAGTACTACCAAGAGGAAAGGGATGAAGATTCCAGCCTTGGGAAGGGGGTTGGAGTAGAAGGCCTCCAAGTCTCTTCCTGCCCTAAGACCTTGCTGATTTAAGAGGGGTGGACTTCTACGCCCAGAATTCCCCAGGCAACAGGTTTTAAGAGGGGTGGATTTCAACTCCCAGAATTCCCAAATCAGCATGATTTAAAGAGGGGTGGATTTCCAGCCTAGGCAGCGAACCCTACGCCACTTCAGACAAATGGTTATCCAATCTCTTCTTAAAAACTTCCAGTGTTGGAGCATTCACAACTTCTGGAGGCAATTCGTTCCACTGATTAATTGTTCTCCAAGTTCTTTCAAAATTAAATTAAATTAAAAGTTCTCCAAGAATATAATTTTTCATGAGGATTTTTCTGACCAAGAGTGACTGGCCGTGTCATTTTTCAGCTGCCTGAGAATAATTCACTGCGGCGTCACCACGACGGACACGACAAACACGAGATCATTTTTCTGACCGTCGCCCCTCGTCACCCCTTTGAGAAACCGTTCAAAAAAAAATCTGATTTTCTTGCTTGTTTTCTTTCAAAAAAGAAACAATCCCACTCACCCATCTCCCAAATCCCAAGGGGTAGAATAGAAATAACAAGAGTTGGAAGGGACCTTAGAGGTCTTCTAGTCCAACCCCCTGCCTAGGCAGGAAACCCTACACCACTTCAGACAAATGGTTATCCAATCTCTTCTTAAAAATTTCCAGCGTTGGAGCATTCACAACCTCTGGAGGCAATTCGTTCCACTGGTTAATTATCCTCACTGTCAGCTAACCGCCATCTTGGCCCGATACAGGTGAATATATTCCAAAAGAAAGCTAATTTTTTTAAAAAACCCAGCCTTTTCCACTGTAAGAACACCAGGGACTAGAAACTCTGAATGCAACTCACCTGGTTTCTCCCTCTCCGCTTGCCGTAGTTCCGTCTCACGAGGGCTTTGTAGTTTTCGTTTTTCTTGGTCAAGTAGTAATACAAGACGCAGTCCGGCACGTTCTGGAAAAGGCCAATGGGGAGACTGTTTTTAAAATAAGGAACTTGTCCTAAAAGCCGACGCGAGGCGAGATTCTTGTCTTGACATTCTGCGTAACAAACCACGATGTGAGCAGCCGGAATCACCGGCCCAAATAAGGGTCAGCAACCTTTGGATGTATTTTAGGTTACTATATTCCATTTTGTTGTGTCGTATTTGGTATTTTATTGTGTATTTTATTCAGTTTTGTATTGAGTATTGTGTGGTGTACAGTTGTGTTGTTGCGTATTATGTATTGTAATGGATTTGAGTTTTCTATTTTGTACAGTATTGCGTTGTTGCCTATTGTGTATTATTGGATTGTATTGGATTGTATTTTGTATTGGGTTGTGTACTGTATTTTATTGAGTTTTGTATTGTGTGTACTGGATTGTGTACAATATTGCATGTAATGTGTTGTATCGAGTCTTGCATTTTGTAGTGTTGTTGCATATTGTGAATTATTGGATTGGATTGACTTTTGTATTGTGTATTGTATTGTGTACAGTATTTTGTTGTTGCCTATTATGTATTTTGTACAGTGCTGTGTTGTTGCGTATTGTGTATTATTGGATTGCATTTTGTACTGAGTTTTGTATTGTGTACTGTATTGTGTTGTTGCGTACTTGTATATTGCATTGACTTTTGTATTGTATATTTTGTGTACAGTATTTTGTTCCATATTGTGTATTGTATTGATTGTATTTTGTACAGTGTTGTGTTGCTGCATATTGCATATTACACTGTATTATTGTGTTTTGTATTGAGTTTTCTATTGTGTACTGTACTGTGTTGTTGCATATTGTGCATTGTATTGACTTGTATTGTGTATTGTATTGTATACTATATTGTGTTGTGGCGTATTGGGTATTGCATTGTATTGAGTTTTGTATTGCGTGGTGTTGTGTTGTTGCATGTTATGTATTATTGTATTTACTGTATTGTACTGAATTGCATTGTATTGTATTATAACTATTATTTCTACAAATAATCAAGATGCTAAACATATCCAACACACCTTCCTCCTCCTATTTTTACCACAACAACCTTGTGAAGTGGGCTGGGCTGAGAGAGAGAGGGACTGGCCCAAAGTCACCCAGCTGTCTAACATGGGACTAGAACTCACCGTCTCCTGGTAATTGGACCAGAGTCAACCAAGCTGGCTTTTACAGCTAAGGTGGAACTAGAATTCACTGTCTTCTGCAGGTGAATAAAATGCTGGTTTAGAAATCAGGACCCGGTGAGTTCTAGTCCCACTTTAAGGCAGGAAAGCTGACTGGGTGACTTTCAGCCAATCGCTAGGAGACAGTGAGTTCTAGTTCTGCCTTAGGCATGAAAGCCAGTTGGGTGGTTTTGGGCTAATCACCAGGTGACAGGGAGTTCTAGTCCTGCCTTAGACATGAAACCCATCTAGGTAACACTGGGCCCATCACCTGGAGTTGGTGCTTCCACCTTAGGCATGAAAGACGCCTGGGTGACTTTGGATTCTGTTACTCTCTCCTTCACACAGCAGCCTACTTCACAGGGTTGATGTTGTGGGAAAAGAAGGAAGGAAGGAATATTAGGCACGTTTACCACCTTGAGTTATTTATAATAAAAGTGGAAGTGAATAAAAAAGAATAATAAAATAATTAATATAAAATTATGTAAAATAAAATTAGAATATTAAAATAAAATTAAAATATTAAAATAAAATAATCTATATATATAAAAGCAAAATACCACTCACACAGCATCACAAAATCTCCAGAATAGTAAAGCCTACAAACTTGAAATTTGGCCAATAGGTTCCTCTTGACTTCTAGGTGCTCACTAAGAAAGGATTTTTCCAAAGGACCCTCAGAGCATTAGTATCTCCATTATTATTATTATTATTATTATTATTATTATTATTAACACGCTCTGATGTTAAGGAGTTCTACTCCCCCTCCCCACCTGAAAAGAAATCTCTTCCAAATGCAAAACATAAGTAGAGGAGTTTCAGTTTAGTTTCAAGCAGCTTTACTACAGAAAAGTTGAGCTAAGCCACACCCAAGCTCCTTGCTCTCTCCTTCTTGCTCACATGGCAAATACTGTTTCAGTTTCCAAACAGCCCTCAATTCTCTCACACACACTGACAAGACGCTAGCCAGATGAATACTGATGGATGCTGGTAGGCAGAGGTAGAATTTTTCCACCCCCCCTTATTTTCCTCCCCAAAAACTAAGCCCGGTCACATAGTTTTGTAGCAAAGCACAGGTATTCAGCTAGTAATGAAAAGAATAAAAATAAAAAACAATTCTGGTAATAAATAAAATATAAAATAAAATAATAAAATAAAATAAAATCCAAGAAAAACGATGAGGAAGACCACTGCTGCGCTATGCAGCTTCTGGCGTTATTGTCCTCCATGATAACAAAGTGCCTCTTACCTTTCTTTCTAAATAAGAAGCTATGAGGCCAAAGTTCTTAGGATGCTGGACAAACCTGTAATAAAAACAAGGAAAAGAGCCAGATTTAGCCAACTCCCTGACTGACAGACATGCCTTCTTCACTCTGCAAATCCCATACTCCCTTTTAGCACTGATGATGTTCCCTAGTTGGGCCATGAAACGTCTGCATGAAAACCACCAAGCTCAGAGAGCGCCAAGGACTCCTTCACTGCCTCCTTCCTTCTCCTCTTCCTCCTCCTCCTCCTCCTAGTACTGATGATGTTCCCTAGTTGGGCCCTGAAACGTCTGCAAGAAAATCACCCAGCTCAGAGAACACCAAGGACCCCGCAGTTGTCATCGTCCTCCTCCTCCTCCTCCTCCCAAACCCTCCTCCCTTCCAGCACTGATGATATTCCCTAGTTGGGCCATGAAACGTCGGCAAGAAAACCCCCAAACCACCAAGGACCCCACATTTAAAGGCTCTTTTCAGAGAGGCCTAAAATGCTTCCAGATTCAGCTGCCAACTTGACACCCAAGCAAATCATCTAGGACCACCGAGGTCCCACGTGGAAAAGACCCCCTCTCCACTTTCCTCCCAATCCTCATCACAGCTCTGGACCGAGCCATGCCAGATTTTCCCACAAAACACCGGGGGACGATTTACAACTAGTCCTCAAGAGTTATGGCTGTCTCAGCATGCCGACAGCCAAGTGTTCAAAATTCAGGCAGCCCTCGACTTACAATACTTCTCTTTTAGGGACCGTTCAAGTTACAAGAGCACTGAAAAAAATGTGACTGATGACCGTTTCTCACACTTACGACCGTGGTGGCATCCCCAGGGTCACGTGATTTATATTCAGACACTAGGCAATTGACTCGTATTTATGACCGTCGCGGTGATCTCGGGGTCACCCGATCCCCTTTTGCGACCTTCTGACAAGCGAAGTCAAGGAGGGGGTTAGCCGGTCCTTTGGACGATCGTATGCCGAGATACAAACCGACAACCATCTAGATTGTCGCACATCCCATCTGGCAATAACGGATTAAATTCTGATCCAGGTTAGCACTGGGAGGGCTTACCCCACCCATCTAATCGCAGCTAACTCCTGTGAACCGCCCTATGTTATGTTCCCAATTACCTCCCATTTCCTAAGAGGATTATCCATGGTTTATAGCAATAGCACTTAGACTTATATACCGCTTTATAGTACTTCCCAGCCCTCTCTAAGTGGTTTACAGAGCCAGCCTCTTGCCCCCAACCATCTGGGTCCTCATTTGACCCACCTCGGAAGGAGGGAAGGCCGAGTCAACCTGGAGCCAGTCAGGATCGAACTTCCTTCTTGTTTTCCTTCCTTCCTTCCTTCCTTCCTTCTCATTTGCCTTCCTTCTCATTTGCCTTCCTTCCTTTTCCTTGTTTCCCTTCCTTCCTTGTTTCCCTTCCTTCCTTTTTGTTTCCCTTCCTTCCTTCTCGTTATTTTCCTTCCTTCCTTCTCTTTACTCTTCCTTCTTGTTTCCCTTCCTTCCTTCCTTCCTTCCTTCCTTCCTTCCTTCCTTTTCTTCCTTCCTGTTTCCTGTCCTTCCTTCTCATTTTCCCTCCTTCCTTTCCAATAGCACCTAGATTATTATACCGCTTCACGGTGCTTCCCAGTCCTCTCTAAGCGGTTTACAGAGCCAGCCTCTTGCCCCCAACTATTTGGGTCCTCATTTGCCCCGCCTTGGAAGGAGGGAAGGCTGAGTCAACCTTGAGCCAGTCAGGATCGAACTTCCTTGTTTCCCTTCCTTCCTTCCTTCCTTCCTTCCTTCTTGTTTCCCTTCCCTCCTTCTTGTTTCCCCTCCTTCCTTCCTTCCTTCCGTTTCCTGTCCTTCCTTCTCGTTTTCCCTCCTTCCATCTCAATAGCACCTAGATTAATATACCGCTTTATGGTGCTTTCCAGCCCCCTCTAAGCGGTTTACAGAGCCAGCCTCTTGCCCCCCAACTATCTGGGTCCTCATTTGACCCACCAAAGAAGGAGGGAAGGCTGAGTCGACCTTGAGCCAGTCAGGATCGAACTTCCTTCTTGTTTCCCTTCCTTCCTTCCTTCCTTCCTTCCTTCCTTCCTTCCTTCCTTCCTTCCTTTCTTTCCTTCTCCTTGTTTCCCTTCCCTCCTTCTCCTTCCTTCCTTCCTTCCGTTTCCTGTCCTTCCTTCTCGTTTTCCCTCCTTCCGTCTCAATAGCACCTAGATTAATATACCGCTTTATGGTGCTTTCCAGCCCCCTCTAAGCGGTGTACAGAGTCAGCCTCTTGCCCCCAACAATCCGGGTCCTCATTTGACCCACCTCAGAAAAATGAAAGGCTGAGTCGACCTTGAGCCCCATCAGCATCGAACTGGTGGCTATGGGCAGAGTCAACCTGCAAATACTACATTCTAACCACTGCACCACCATGGCTCTTGAATGGATAGATGGTGGATGGATGGATGGATGGAAGGAAGGAAGGAAGGAAGGAAAGAAGGAAGGAAGGAAGAGCAATAGCATTTAGACTTATATACCGCTACACAGTTCTTTTGCAACCCTCTGTAAGCAGTTTACAGAGTCAGCCTTTTGCCGTCAACAATCTGGGTCCTCATTTGACCCACCTCAGAAGGGTGGAAGGCTGAGTCGACCTTGAGCTGGTCAGGATCGAACTGCTGGCTGTGGGCAGATTCGATCTGCCAAATTGCAGGCAGCTGGCTGCAGCAGAAGTAGCTTGCAGTACTGTACTCTTAACCACTGCGCCGCAGAGGCTCCTTATCCCCATATTCCGCATCCGGCTGCCTCCTTCGCTCTTAATCCTACCTATCCCCGATCCCCTCTACACCCCATCTCCAGCCAGCGACATAAAACGAGGAGTTCCCACCTCGGTAGAAACCGGCCAAACCCACAAAGTGTCAATCGGGAATCGGAGTCATCTGCGAACACTTCGACTTGGGGATTAGCGTCTTTGTTGCTGGCGGGCGCAGTTGCATATGGAGCCCGACAGAGGGGAAGCCAGATTCACTTAACGACCCTGTGACTCACTTAACGACTTAGCAGGGATACACTGAACTCGCTGTGGCAAGAAAATGGGGCAAGGTTCACTTAACAAAGGTCTCACTAAACAACGGAAACGTTGGGCTCCTTGAGGTTGTAAGTCGAGGACCACCTGTATTTACAACGGTGGCGGCATCCCAGGGTCACCGGACTGGACTAGGAGCCCTCCAAGGTCCCTTCCAGCTCTGATGGATTGGCATTGGAGACCTTCCCTGCCAGCTTCCAACAAGTAAAGTCAGCGGGGGAAACCTGATTTGCCTAATGACGGCATGAATTCACTTAACAACCATAGCGATTCGCCCAACGACCACGTTTGGTCCGCCAGCAGCCTGCGGAGACAGCAGCAGAGTCAGACAGTGGGGAGGACCATGGGCCAGTCCTGGAGCCTGGGGAAGGCTCGGACGAGGGTCCTGTGTCTGACACAGAGATGGAGCCAGGGCCATCTGGGAGTGATGTGCTGATTCTGGAGCCTCCAGAATCTGACAGCAGCGAGGCAGAGGAGCAGAGGGAGCCTGTTCCCAGCATGCACATGCACAGAGCTGCCAGAAGGCAAGAGCAGCTAAGACAAAAGGGGTGACTCAGGAATAAGGCTTGGAGGTGATTGGCCCCTCCCATAAGCCATAAAGGAGGAGCAAAGGGACAGGAGCCTTTGCAGGAAGCAACTTTGTTCCTTCTGGTCGGTTGAAAAACTGAAGCTTCGGTTTGATCTTGTACAGCTAATTGGCAATTTAGTCGTTGGCAACATTTCAAGGAAGATAAAGGTGGGTGCTTCTCAGCTGTCAGCGTTCCAGGGAACCTCCATTCCAATCAGTAACTCCGAGCCAAGCATAATCTCAAAAGTACCTTTATTAGAATAGCACCTGGCACGCCTGTGGAATTTCGAAACTAAAAATTTCCCGGACTTTCCACAAGGTCCCAAACTACAAACCATCCCCATTTTCCCTCATCGTCACGTCACATGAACCAATCCCAAAGTAAGTTCCTTTTTGATTCCTGCGCCACACTCTTTGACCTTGAACTAATAAAAAGAAGTCTATTTTGTCTACTTAAGAGCTACTCAATAAAAATCACACAAATACCCCCTTCCACTTTCTCAAGCTATGTGGCAGCGAGGAATAAGGAGTCCAAAGCTGACATCAGCCTTATCCTGAAGGACTTTGGCAGACTTCTGCTGGACTGTTCGCAAACTGTTTGGGACTCATTACGGGCTGGGAATGATGATAATTCACAGCCGTTGAAATGAAGCAAATTGTGTGTTTAGTTAGCGTCTCAGGAAGCCTTGGTCAGAACAGACCAGGCCTGAAAACGTTAGTAAAATCAGTCACGACATGAGCAACCGCCTCGGTTAGCGGTGAGAGATCCCAATCCCAAATGCGGCTGTAACGTCGAGGGCTATTGTTTTACACCTTATGCAGCAGAGGCCCTGCCCGGCGACGCAAAGGCGGAGCAAGACTTGAGTTGTTCCCCAGCAGTGGGCGGGGGGGGGAGGAGAAAAATTACTTTTCTTTGAAGATCTCCTTCTCGTGATCTGTCCAGACGTTCATGAACTGCCGGTCCTTGTAGACCTTCATGGGATCCTCCATCAGCCCGTTCATGTTGATGAACTTCACACGTCTCTGCTCGGCATCAAACATCATGGGAGGAATGACGGACAGCTGGCGCATTTGTTTCTCGTTGTTCTAGAAGCGAGGGGGAGGGGGGGGAAGGAGGAGGGGGAGGAAGAAGAGAAGGGAAGAGAGAGACACACGTGAACCCCGAGTGCATCATTTCGGCCTCTGCTGAGTGGGCCCACATCAGTCCTGGCCGATCTCCAATTCCCAGTTAGAGAAAGAGAATAAGAGAATCACAGAGTTGGAAGGGGCCTCCGAGGCCTTCTAGTCCAACCCCCTGGTTCAAGCAGGAGACCAGGCCTACGCCATTTCAGACCCATGGTTGTCCAGTCTCTTCTTAAAAAAAAACTTCCAGTGAGGGAGCACTCACAACTTCTGGAGATGAACCGTTTCACTGGGTGATTGCTCTCATTGTTGAGAAAGAGAGAAAGAAATGGAGAGGGAGGGAAGGAGAGAGAGAGAGGAGGGAGGGAGGGAGGGAGGGAGAGGGAGAGAGAGAGAGAGAGAAAGAGGAGAGGCAGAGGAGGAAAGAGAAAAAGAGGGAGGGAGGGAAAGAGGAAGGAGAAAAGAGGGAGGGAGAGAGGGAGGAAGATAGAAGGAAGGAAAGAAGGAAGGAGAAAAGAAGGAGGGAGGAAGGAAAGGAGAAAAAGAGGGAGGGAGCGAGGGAGGGAGGGAGTAAGATAGAAGGAAGGAAGGAAGGAAGGAAGGAAGGAAGGAAGGAAGGAAGGAAGGAAGGAAGGAAGGAAGGAAGGAAGGAAGGAAGGAGAAAAAGAGGAGGGAGGGAGGAAAGAAGGAGAAAAAGAGAAGGGAGGGAGGAAGGAAGGAGAAAAAGAAGGGAGGGAGGGAGGAAGGACAATTATCATCTCCCCCAATAGCGTGTGATTCACTTAACAACTCTAGTGATTCGAATAACTGGCCAAAAAAAAAATACACCTTGTAACATCAGCTGTGACTCGCTTAACCACCCCAGCTGGCTTAACAATGGAAATTCTGATTCCCAACTGCGCTCATACAACAGGACTCCCCATACCGATACCTTGACTTTTATTTATTTCATTTTTCCAGCTCTTAGCAATGACCCACCGCTTAAAAAAAAAGACCAGCAACAACCTTCCAGAGAGATTGGGGACCGGTCTCCCCCTTCGCCCTTCCCCTTCCCCAAACCTCCCGGGGGAAAAGCGGCCGCTCTCACCTCCTGTTCCGACAGCCCGTCGATAATCTCGGAGATTTCGTGCTCGCTTCGAGCGATAGTGGCCGAAAGGCCGGTCCCTCTTTGGCCAACCCTGCAGAGGTGGCACAAGGGAAGAAGGTTTAAGAAGAAACTTTGGATTAAAGGCTATTTTTTTGGGGGGGGGGGGGGGGGAATATCGTATTGATGTGTTTACCGGTAAGTCCTCGACGTCAGAGTTCCGACGGATGTCTTAATTAATTCATGAGCCAAGCTTCAAAAGAAATCCAATTATTTATTAGGAGCGACATGTCGGCACTTTCCCTAGTGCGGTCGGCTCTGTCATGCCCCTGTTGGAATCTGATTCCGAGGGGGAGGCCAAGCAGCTGACAGGGAGTGGGAGTGTGGCTCCGATGGCTGTGAAGGAAACTGGGGAAGGGCACAATCCGGCTGGGCATTCAGAGGAAGACCCAGGCCCATCCCCTCTTCATCCTAGGGCATGCAGGGAGGAACGGAGAAGGGAGCAACCTGGGTTACGGGGGAGAAAAGGGCCCTGATTCCCTTCATTAGCTGCAGCTGGGAAAACAGGATAAAAGGGGCGTTGGCACACATTATCTTTGTTTGCCGAGTCTTATCTGGGTTCTGGCGTCCTCCCAACTGTGTGTGTTTCGTTATCTTTTGAAGTCTGCAATTCCTTATCCTGCCCTGTCTCGTTAATGGCTGCAGCTTGTGGTTTGTGTTGGGTTTTTTATTTATAATTTAGATGTACTTTGAGTTCAGACTGAGTTTCTTCCCTTTGAAGACTGTTCTTGGGAGAGTTTTCTTCTCTCCAGCCGATGATAACTGGAGATGGGGGGCCAAGTTGGAGGAATTACTTTTGTGACTTCGTTGCTTTTGTGCCACGCCCCGGGTCAACACAGGCTCTGTCCTACGTAATTTACTGCCCACCTATGACCCTATTTCCCCCTTCCTCCCAGGGTGTGTCATAAATCACATCCTCCAAGAGAGCACTTTCCTAGGCTGTAGAAAACATGAGCCTCCGGCTTCCTCTAGTAACCTGGGATACAATCTGGAGAAAGGTATGCGTGGAATGTGCTTCTGGTCATAGCAATCAAGCTTCTTGATCAGTTCTGCCCCCACTCCTGCCTACGGCAACTCGAGAGCAGGCCAGGAGTAATTTTACGAGTTGACACTCGACTTACAACCTGCGATGATCCGGGAAGCAGCACACACGTAACAAAGTCTCAAACATAAATAAATATCCTTTAATGCTTCCAACTTGGCCCCAATGTTCAATTGTTCTCAGTTGGAGATTAAACTCTTTCCAAAATAGTCTCCAAAAGAAAGAAATACAGTCCAAACTCAAAGAACAGATAACGGAGAAATAAAAAACCAAAACAAACCGCACTGGAGGAATTTTCACGACAGACCAGGATAATTAATTACAAACTTCAAGAAGATAACAAGGCACCGTCCGTTGGAAGAACGCAACCAAGGTAAATCTCAGCCAGAAATAAAACACGCTTTGCTTCTAGCAACGCTGTGTTGTAATCGTCTCTCTTATATACTAGTCTCCCAACTGCAACCAATGAGGGGGATCATGGCCGCTTTCTCTCCCGTAAGCCATGTTGCTCCCTTCTCTGTTCCTCCCTGCGTGCCCTAGGATGGAGAGGGGATGGGCCTGGGTCCTCCTCTGATTGCTCAGCCGGCCTATGCCCTTCCCCAGTTTCCTCCACAACCTCCACTCCTTGTCGGCTGTTCCTCCACTCCTCGGAGTCAGTCTCCAACAAGGGCATGACACAACCGTTCGTTTAGTGCCCGTTCGAAGTGACGACGGTACTGACAAAAATGGACTTAGGGCCGTTTCCCACACTTACGACAGTTGCAGCATCCCCATGGTCAGGTGATCAAAATTCGGATGCTTGGCAACTGGCATGTACTAATGAAGGTTGCAGCGTCCCGAGGTCACATGATCAACTTTTGCGACCTTCTGACAAGGCAAGTCAATGGGGAAGCCGGATTCACTTAATGACTGTGTGACTAAGATAACAATATGTGGTGGTTCATTTAACGACCGCAGCAAGAACAGTCGTAAAAGAAGGCAAAATTCACTTCATAAATTTCTCACTTAGCAACATAAATTCCAGGCTCAACTGTGGTCGTTAAGTTGAGGACTTTCCGTATTCTCATTGGGTTCGTGCTATTATCCTGTTTTTGTTCCTACATTTGTTCACTCTATCATTGTAAACCGCCTAGAGTAGCCTCTTAGTGAGACAAGCAGCAAATAAATTAAATTAAATAGTTTAATATTACATTAAATAAATCTTTACTTAATAAAGGTTTAACAAATACATCTTTAACGAAGATTAAACATCCTTAGATAAGTTCTAAAGATGAAAGATTAAAGAAATTAGAGAAATAAGTAAATCATTTATTCAATTTTAAATTAAATCAATCTCTACTGAATAAAAATTGAATACATAAATCTTTATTTAACAAAGATTAAAGGCCTTTAGTTTAAAGACTAAAGAGCTACGGATTAATTATTAATTAAGTGAAGGAAAAAAAAAACAAATCATTTATTTCATTTTAAATTAAATATTTTTTAAATTTAATTTTAAGGATGAATCAGGCCGAGCGCCACCCTGGTCCTAACTTCTGCCTTTGGAGATCAGGAGCCACAGCAGACGGGACCCCCAATGTACCCCTCCTGCTGAGCATGATGGGATGGGCGGAGGAGTTTGGGGAAAGGCGGCCTACCTCCCCAGATCCCAACCGTGGCCTTCCTGGCTCTGCCTTACCTTTGGAATCTCTCCTGCTGTTCCCGCTGCTTCCGGATCTCCGGGAACTGCTTCTCGTAATACTCCCGGGTTTTGCTCTCCTTGGCCTTCCGCCGGGGGTTGTTCTCGATCCGGTCCACCTTCTTCTCCCAGGCCTCCATCAGTTGGTCATAGCGCTGGCAGATCTTCTGCTCCTAGGGATTACCCAGAGACCAAAGAGAGAGAGAGTCAGGGAGACTGAGAAACAGAGAGAGACAGAGGGGGGGGAGAGAGGGAGGAAGTGGGAAAGGGAGAGATGGGAGGAGGGAGAGAGAGAGAGGGAGGGAGGGTGGAAGAGAGAAAGAGAGGGAGAGAGAAGGAGGGAGAGAAGGAGGGTGGAAGGGAGAAAGAAAGGAAGGAGGGAGGGAGAGGGGAGAAGAAGGGAAAGAGGGAGGGGGAGGAAGAGAGAAAGACAGAGGGAGAAAGGGAGAGGAAGGATTAATTATGAGTTAACCTTCGTGGGAAACGGGAGGGAACAAGAGAAGGGGGGGAAACAGGGAGGGAAAATATAGAGAGTGGGTTGAGAGGACCTAGAAGAGGGTTTAGGAAGGGGAGGGGGATGAAGAGTGAGGACGGAACGTGATAACGGGAGGAGACAGGGAATGGGAGGAGTGAGGAGTGGGAAACTGCATAAGATGGCGAGAGGAGGGATAGAGGGGGTAGGGGGGGAGTTAGGGAGGGAAAGAGAGAAGGAGTGGGAAATGGAGGGGAAGACCGGGAGAGAGAGGGAGGAGGGGAGGGAGAAGAGAGAGAGAGGGAAGAGGGGAGGAAGGAAGACAGAGAGGGGAACGTGGGAAGTAAGAGAGGGAGTGAGAAGAGGGAGGAGAGTAGCGAAAAGAGAAAGCCATGAGGAGGGAGTGAGAAAGAAAGATCGGGAATGGGAGGGAGAAAGAGAAGAAGAGTTGAGAGGAATAGTAGAGATAGGGATATGGTAGGAGAGGAAGGGAGAGGAGGGAGGAAGGAAGGAAGGAAGGAAGGAAGGAAAGAAAGAAGAAAGAAAGAAAGAAAGAAAGAAAGAAAGAAAGAAAGAAAGAAAGAAAGAAAGAAAGAAAGAAAGAAAGAAAGAAAGAAAGAAAGAAAGAAAGAAAGAAAGAAAGAAAGAAAGAAAGAAAGAAAGAAAGAAAGAAAGAAAGAAAGAAAGAAAGAAAGAAAGAAAGAAAGAAAGAAAGAAAGAAAGAAAGAAAGAAAGAAAGAAAGAAAGAAAGAAAGAAAGAAAGAAAGAAAGAAAGAAAGAAAGAGAGACACAGCAAAACCATACCCTTTGTTTTCTGGCATGATTCCGTCTCTTGAAAAACAAAATCAGCTTCTTTCTCATCACTTGGTTCCTAAAAAGAGAGAAAGGTGGGGGGGGGGGGGGAGGTGAGACACACACTAGAGCTGAGACAAGCTTTCCTCCCCGTCTGGGACAGAATTTCACACCCACATTTTCCTCCTTCGCTTACAAAGGGGGACAGTATTTTGGTACATGTGCTTTTTTTTGGGGGGGGGGGGGGGGGGGCAGGGAGGAGGGCTGGAAAAAAAATACAGGTTGTGTTGATAAAAAGTGTTCAGGAGGTTTGTGGATATGTGGAAGAAGTCACACCCAGTTCAACTCCTGCCTGCACCCTCCCCCCCCCCCCCAAAAAAAACCCCTCCTAATAATTCCTCCATGGTTCTTTCTTCCCTCAAAAGGACGCTATAGAGCCCTGCACATCAGAACAACTAGACACAAGGATAGTTTGTTCCAAAAGCCATCACTCTGCTAAACAAATAATTCCCTCAACACTGTCCAACTATTTACGAAGTCTGCACTACTATTACTGTTAATCTTCTCATCCCTCCTGCTTGAGACTGTATGACTGTAACTGTCGCTTGTATCCTTATTATTTATATTGACTGTTTCCTAGTATGATTTGATTGCTTATTGTAGCCTATTGACTATCATTAAGTGTTGTATTTTATGATTCTTGACTCTTGACGAGTGTATCTTTTCTTTTATGTACACTGAGAACATTTACACCAAGACAAATTCCTTGTGTGTCCAATCGCACTTGGCCAATAAAAAGAATTCTATTCTATTCTATTCTCTGTTCTATTCAATTCTATTCTAATTTCTATTCTATTCTTCATTCTAGTATCTATTCTATTCTAATTTCTATTCTATTCTATTCTTCATTCCAGTATCTATTCTATTCTATTATAATTTCTATTCTATTCTTCATTCTAGTATCTATTCTATTCTAATTTCTATTCTATTCTTCATTCTAGTATCTATTCTATTCTAATTTCTATTCTATTCTATTCTTCATTCCAGTATCTATTCTATTCTATTCTATTATAATTTCTATTCTATTCTTCATTCTAGTATCTATTCTATTCTAATTTCTATTCTATTCTTCATTCTAGTATCTATTCTATTCTATTCTCTAATTCTATTCTATTTTATTATCTTTCTAATACCCATCCCCTCCCACTTGTGACTGTATGACTGTAACTTTGTCCCTTGTATCCTTACGATTTATATTGACTGTTTCCTAGTATGATTTGATTGTTGATTGTACTCCATGACTATCATTATGATTCCTGATCCTTAATGAATGTACCTTTTCTTTATGTATACTGAGAGTATTTACACCAAGACAAATTCCTTGTGTGTCCAATCACACTTGGCCAATAAAGAATTCTATTCTACTCTATTCTATTTGGCATCCGCCTTATGGAGAAATAGTTCATTATTCCTCGACTTACAACTGTTCTGTTCCAAGTTACAACGGCACTGAAAAAAAAAACCCCAAGCCATTCACAATTGCTCCTCACACTTACGACCGTCGTAGCATCCCCTCGGTCAGGCAATCAAAATCCGGGCGCTTGGCAACGGTGTGTGTTTATGACGATGGCAATGTCCCGGGGGTCACGGTCTCACTTAGCAACAGAAATTCCTTTTCCAGTTGTGGTTGTAAGTTGAGAACCGCTGGTAACAATGACAGGCAGTCCTCGACTTACGACCACAACGGAGGGCAAAGTTTCTTGTCGTGAAGCGAGGCGTGTGTGAAGCGAGTTTCACAACCTTCCTTGCCACTGTTGTTAAGCGCATCACTGCAGCTGATAAAGTTAGTCACCCGGTTGTTAAGTGAATCTGGCTTCCCCCGTGGATTTTGCTGGTCCGAAGGTCGCAAAAGGGGATTATTTGACACGCGCCCCAGGACACTGCAACCATTGTAAATATGAGCCAGCTGCCAATTTTAGGTCGTAGGTGTGAAAAACGGTCAAAAGTCCCTTTTTTCAATGCCATTTTAACTTTGAAAAGTCACTAAAAGAACTGACGTAAATCGAGGACTGCCTGTACAAGAATAAGCATAAAATAAATTTCATTTTTTGAAAAATAAGCACTTCCCACCCCGCCCACAAAAATCGGAAGGAAATAATATCCATATTTGCTTACGTTTTGATGTTTTCGTGGTACACTTTTGTGTCGGAAGGCTGGTTGTAGAGAGGCTGTGGGAAAAGAAGACGGAGAATTAGCTGCATTTACGTCGGATGTAAGTCGAATTGGTGCACAACTCTCTCGGCTTATGGGCTACGTAGTTAGGTGTCTGTCAGTGGGTGGGTGGGTTTTCTTCCTGGTAGTTAAACAGAGAGCAAACTCCCCCTTCCTCCTAGCACTGATGATGTTACCTACTTGGGTAATGAAACGTTGGCAAGAAAACAACCAAGATCAGAGAGTACCGAAAATCCCACCTTCCTCCTCCTCCTTTACTCCACAAACTACTCCCTCCCAGCACTGATGACGTTACCTAGTTGGGTTATGAAACGCCTGCAAGGAAACAAGCAAGCACAGAGAGCACCAAGGATTTTTCAGTCCTCCCTTCCTCCCAGCACTGATGATGTTACCTAGTTGGGTAATGAAACATCTACAAGAAAACAACCAAGCTCAAAGAATATCCATAGTTCTCCTCTACCTGTTCCTCCTCCTCCACGCTAGCACTGACTGGGTCATGAAATGTCTGCAAGAAAACAACCAATCCCAGAGAGCATCAAGGACCTTACTGACCTCCTCCTCCTCACAAACTCTCCTCCCATTCTAGCACTGATGATGTTCCCTAGTTGGGTCATGAAATGTCTGCAAGAAAAACCCCAAGCTCAGAGAGAACCAAGGACCCAACTATCTTCCCCTTCCTTCCTTCCTTCCTTCCTTCCTTCCTTCCTTCCTTCCTTCCTTCCTTCTTCCTTCCTTCCTTCCTTCCTTCCTTCCTTCCTTCCTTCCTTCCTTCCTTCCTTCCTTCCAGCACTGATGATGTTCCCTAGTTGGGTCATGAAATATCTGCAAGAAAACCACACAGCTCAGAGAACACCAAGGACCAAACTATCTTCCTCTTCTCCTTCCTTCCTTCCTTCCTTCCTTCCTTCCTTCCTTCCTTCCTTCTAGCACTGATGATGTCCCCTAGTTGGGTCATGAAATGTCTGTAAGAAAACCACCAAGCTCAGAGAGCACCAAGGACTCCTTCATTGCCTCCTTCCTTCTCCTTTTCCTCCTCCTTCCTTCCTCCTTCTCCTCCTCCTCTTCCTCCCTTCTAGCATTGATGATGTTCCCTAGTTGAGTCAAGAAACGTCTGTAAGAAAACCACCAAACTCAGAAATCACCAAGGACTCCTTCACTGCCTCCTTCCTTCTCCTCTTCCTCCTCCTTCCTTCCTTCTAGTACTGATGATGTTCCTTAGTTGGGTCATGAAACGTCTGTAAGAAAACCACCAAGCTCAGAGTGCACCAAGAATGTCACAGTCCTCCTCTTCTTCTCCTCCTTCTCCTCCCTTCTAGCACTGATGATATTACCTAGTTGGGTCATGAAATGTCTGCAAGAAAACCACCCAGCTCAGAGGGAACCAAGGAGCTCACAGTCCTTCTCCTCCCCTATGCAAACCCCACTCCCTTCTAGCACTGATGATGTTGCTCAGTTGGGCCATTAAATGTCTAGCAAACGAACCAACAAGCTCAAAGCGTCTCATTTCAATCCCGAGCTAAAAAAATATTATCTTTTTTTGAAACTTTTTTTGAAACAGGCTAGGGCTCCCGGCCAGAAACTCCAAAACTTCACCTTTCTGTTCATTTACCAAGATTGGAAGGACAAAAAAAAAATGAAGTAAAAAACTAGAAAGTAAAAAACAAAGAGATGGAAAGCACCGTATTTCCAAAGCACAATGTTCTTGGTTGACGGACAGTTTGGAAGCAACCAGGGCAAATTACAATGTTGTTAAACAAGCAAACCAGGGCTGCGTTTCCAACCTGAGCAAATGCGGTTAGGCCAGAGATCTTTGCTTCTCTTCCTGCTTTTGAAGA
>CM042836.1:3384491-3404989 GCA_023653725.1 Bungarus multicinctus
TGTTCCTCTCAGGAACATTCCAAGAAAGAAAGACAGAAGAAAGAAATGAAAGAAGAAAGAAAGAAAAAGACAAAGAAAAAAAGCGAGAGAAAAGAACGAAAGAAAGGGAAAGAAAGGAGGGAGGATGGGAGGGCAGAAGAGAAGAAAGAGGGAGAGGGGAATAAAGAAAGAAGGGGGAGACACGGGAGAAGGACGGAAGGAAAGAAGGAAATGGAGCGAAAGATGTGAAGGAAGGAGGGAAAGAAGGAGGAGAGAGAAAAAGAAGAAAGAAAAAGAAGGGAGGGAGGAGAGGAGGAAGAAGGAAAAGGAAGAAGGGAAGGCGGGAAAAGACAGGAAGGAAAGAGAGAAGGGGGAAAAAAGATGGGAAGGATAGGAAGGAAGGAAGGAGGGAAAAGAATACTCATAACTAAAAGAAATAAAAATAAAACTCGTACCTGAGAACTGAGAGGCATCATGTTACAATCCTCCCGGTCTCCTTGCCGTAATTTGCGTACTTGAAGGTCGTCGGTGTCTCAAAGTGCCTGGAGGGGGCAACACATCATTCTTCTGGTGGCACACAAAAAAACAGGGGAGGGGTCTTCTTGGGGGTGGCCTCCTTTTTAGGAACTCCTGCCTTCCCCCTGACGTAGGCTGCACCCCACCCCCACACCTGCTGCTGTCTCTGGAAAGTCCCTAAAAAAGTGGGCCCCCAAATGGAGCCCATCAAGTGGCGGATGTGATAGGTTGGTTGCTATCGCAAGCGTTTTTTTTTCCCATTAGGTTTTTTTTTTTATACAGGAAGTCCTCCACTTACAACACTCCAATTTAGTAGCCGTTCTGTCCAGCCTTGGAAGCCATGTTTTACTTGGAAGCTTCGAGGCTGCCGCATTCAGCGCCTGGAATTGGGAGGTGGCATTTCCACAGTGGGGTAGTAGACGAGACAAAACAACGTTCTTTTCCTCAGAGAGTCAGACATGTTGCCCTGCACCTACCTGGGAAGGGAGTGACTGGAGGGATTGTGTCCAGTGGGGGGCAACTGTTTGATTGGGCCACGTGATGGACTGATGGGCGCAGGGGAGGGGATCTTTGGTTTCTCTTTTGGGAAGGGAAAACCTGGCACTCTTCAGATTTGGGTTTTGCTAAATGTGCCAGCGTGACTTCTATCTATCTATCTATCTATCTATCTATCTATCTATCTATCTATCTATCTATCTATCTATCTATCTATCTATCTATCTTTCTTATCTTATCTATCCTTATCTTATCTTATCTTATCTTATCTTATCTTATCTTATCTTATCTTATCTTATCTTATCTTATCTTATCTTATCTTATCTTATCTTATCTTATCTTATCTAATCTAATCTAATCTAATTATCTATCTATCTATCCAAAAGCAAAATACCCCTCATGCATCATCACATCTCCAGAACTGTCAAGCCTACAAACTCAGTCAGGAAGCAACACCTACATAAACCACAAGGTTAACCTCTCTATCTCTTTCTCTCTCTCTCTCTCTACATACATATATACTTGAAATATATGTTTCTCTTGGCTTCTAGGTGCTCACTAAGAAAGGATTTTTCGAAAGAACCATCAGAGCATTAGTATTTTCTTTATTATTATCATTATCATTATCATCATCATCATCATTATTATTATTATTATTATTATTGCTATTATTGCTGCTATTATTATTATTATTATTATTAAAAAATGACAGTATACAGAGCAGACAAGATAACCATGCTGGGTTTCGTATCACAAATCACTAGTCGGCGGATTATGCGAGCAGATCCCAGTAAAAACTATATTTATTCTTATACCTGTATCTTATAAGTGATTGACAAATCAAATAAATACTAAAAAAATAATTACTAAATATTAAAATACTAAAAGGTGGCCTTCTAGAGCTGACCAGTGGTGATCTTGTCAGCACCAATTGTTTTTAAGTGCTTGCCTAGGTTGTTGTTAGTTGTTATTGTTGTTGTTATTATTATTATTATTAATATGCTCTGATGCTAAGGAGTTCTATTCCCCCTCCCCACCTGAAAAGAATCTCTTCCAAATGCAAAAACACAAGCAGAGGAGTTTCACTTTCACTTTCACAGCACCAAGCAGCTTTAGTACAGAACAGTGGAGCTAAGCCAGGCCCAGGCTCCTTGCTGTCTCCTTCTTGCTCCTACAGCAAATACTGTTTCAGTTTCTAAACAGCCTTCAACTCTCTCACTCACTGACAGGACGCTAGCCAGATGAATACTGACAGATGCCCTTGATGGAGTCCAATTTTGAGGGGGAGATTGAGCAGTTGACAGGGAGCGGGAGTGGGGCTCCGTGGCTGTAAGAAGAAACGAGGAAGGGCACAGTCCAGCTGGCCATTCAGAGGAAGACCCAGGGCCACCCCCTCTTCATCCTAGGGCACGCAGGGAGGAACGGAGAAGGGAGCAACGTGGCCTACGGGGAGGAAAGGGCCTTGATCCCCTTCATAAGTTGCAGCTGGAAGAGCAGGATATAAGTGGGGTGTTTGCACACACAGCTGCTTGCTGGAAGCAAAGCGTGCATTATCTTGGTTGAGGCTTATTTGGGTTTTGGCATCCTCCCAACTGTGGGTGCTGTGTATCCTTTGAAAGTCCGCAATTTATCATCCAGGCCTGTTATGTTAATGACTTCAGTGTGGTTTGTGTTAGTTTTTTAATTTCTAATTATCTTTACTTTGGGTTCGGGCTGCATTTCTGCCCTTCATAGACTGTTTTTGGAAGGGTTTGATCTCCAGCCGAGAATAATTGGACATTGGGGCCCAAGTTGGAGGCATTCAAGGGAATTTATTCTACTCTTGTGACTTGGTTATTTTTGCGTCACGTCCCTTTGGGTCATCCCACACCCCTTATTTTCCTCCCACAAACTTAAGCCCCACTACATCGTTTCGTAGTGAAGCGCAGGTATCCAGCTAGTCTCTAATAAAGTGGAACTTTGAGGAAATGTCTGTTTGGGAGTTTATTGCTCTGGAGTTGGTTAGTTGGAACGCTGACCCATTCGAAGTTACAAACGGTCTTAGGGCCGTTTTTTCCCCACCAGCGACCTTCGCAGCATGAGAACAAAATTCAAGCTCTGGGCAACTGGTTCGTATTTATGACGGTTGCGGTGCCCCCGGGGTTACGTAATCCTCTTTGTCGAGCCAAGTCAAGGGTGGGAAGCTGGGTTCATTCACCGCAACCGTCATAAATACGAACCAGTTGCCCAGAGCTTGAATTTTGTTCGCATGCCGCGAAGGCCACTGGTGAGGAAAAACGGCCCTAAGACCGTTGTAACTTCGAATGGGTCAGCGTTCCAACTAACCAACTCCAAAGCAATAAACTCCCAAACAGACATTTCCTCAAAGTGTGACTCGCTTAACGACTGCACTGCTTTGCTTAGCAACTGTGGCAAGAAAGGTCGTAGAACGGGGAGAAGCTCACTTCACAACTGACTCGCCGAGCAATGGGAATTGGGGGCTCCATTGCAGTTGTAAGCGGAGGACTACCCGTAGACTGGATTTTATATGTTAAATTGGGTGGGAAGAAGATTGAAGGGTACAAATACCTGACCAGACCGCCCCGTAGATCCTCTGAGGTCCTTGAGTCTTCTCCAAGCTGGCTTGGCCGGGGGGCCAACGAAGGCTGCCTTCGCTGGGGGGCACCGAGGCACTTCTGAAAGAGAAAAGTCAGAGCAGGGAAGGATCGAGGCTGGAGATCAGGGGTGGTATTCAGCCGGTTCGTCCCGGATCGGGTGAACCGGTAGCAAAGATTTCGCTTGGATTGCCGAACCCGTAGTAAGTTCTGGCTGGCCACGCCCCCGAACCGGTCACCTGTCGCTCGCTTGCCCCAGCCCGCCCGATGCTCACTCAACCCCGCCCGCCGGACGCTGGCCCTTTTAAGGTATTTCTTTCCTTTTTTTCCCCTCCTGACATCCAATCAACCTGTGCCGGGATTCCCCTTGCTCAGGACCCAGGTAGGCAAAAAATGGAGGGAGGGGCTCAGCCCACCCACCCCCCTCCATTTTTTGCCTTCTTGGGCCTCAGAGGAGCCTTCTGGGAGCAAAAAGGCCCCCCAGAGGCTCCTCTGAGGCCAGGAAGGTCCCAAAATAGAGCCTAGAGGAGTGCGGCATGCCCCTCCCATGCTCTGTTTTTTTTTCTTCCTGAACCTCAAATCCAAATTTTTTAAGCTTTGGAAACCAACTCTATTAATCTTAGAAAGTTGTAATTATGGATGACCGGTAGAGGGAGCATCAGAACGCATTTGAGCATAAATCTCTGACTTATGTTTATACAGTATGTTCAATAATCTGCATCAGAAATTTCTCCTTTGACAGAATAGAGGCTGTATAAGATCTCCAGTATTAAAACTTCTGTTTGTCTACTGCCTGGTCTAGCTAAAAGTTCTGGCCCGAATTTAATCCAGGAGAGGTCTTCTTGAAAACTAAGCAGTTTCGACACCCCTGGGTTAACCTTTTCTTCTGGACTTCACAACCCATCATTCCTGGCTGAAGATGGTTAAGAAATAAAGTTTAGAATCAAGTATTGTCATAATTCATGAAAAGTCGTTTTTTCCAAGCAGGAGAAGACCTGCAGAAGAATCTGGTTGCTAAGAACATTCTCCAAAAATGAGGTTTGATTGGAACGAATCTACAGCTGTGTTTCTCAACCTTGACCCCTTTAAGATGCATGGACTTCAATTCCCAGAATGCCCCAGCCAGCCTGCTTTAAGAGGGATGGGCTTCCACTCCCAGAATCCCCCAGTCAGCCTGCTTTAAGAGGGAAGGACTTCAAGTCTCAGAATCCCCCAGCCAGCCTGCTTTAAGAGGGGAGGACTTCCACTCCCAGCATCCCCCATCCAGCATGCTTTCAGAGGGATAAGCCTTAATTCCTAAAGCTAGGGAATTCTGGGAATTGAAGTCCATCTATCTTAAAGTGGCTACGATTGAGAAAAACTGGTTAGAAGGCTTGAAAGAAACCAACCGTCTCCATCCAACCTAGGCAATCTAGGAGAAGATGGGGGTAGGATTGGGTGGCTTCTTCTTGAGAAGATTGTAGGGGTGAATATTTGCCAGAGGTTCCATTTAACAGTGTAGAAGGTCAGCACTCACCCTTCTCCTAGAAAAATGAAATATTCTAGGAAATATTAAAGGTAGAGGTTCCCCTTGCACATACGTGCTGGTCGTTTCCAGCTCTATATTTAAAATATTAAATAATATTAAATATTAAAAAGGCAGAATATTACACCTCCCTGGATGAGAAAAGGAGAAACGTGCTCTTGGAAAGCAGCTCCCAACTTTGTTAATCAAGAGCATTTTGGCATACTGTGTAATGGTGTGATATGTTGGATGCCCTGTAGTGGATAAGAAGATGCTCTAGAGAGTTATAAACACAGCACAAAAAATCATAGGTTGCTCTCTTTCTTCTTTGGAAGAGACTGCGAAGACCAGACTCCTCTCTAGAGCACTAAAAACCTCCACAGACCTTGAGCTCCAGGGCGATAAGAGTAGCCCTCACTCAAGATCCAAACCAGGACAAAGCCATTCAGCCACAAGAGGAATTGCCCAAATCACCCAGCAAGCCTGGGACTCAAGGCCACCTACAAAGTTATCCTGGCATGGCCCCATGGGAGCCTGACAACCATATTTCAGGATACATTTCTTGCCACAGGAACAGGAAGGAAGTTCAAAGCCCCCTCTCTCACCCATGTGCTTTTGGTTTTTTTACCCAGGACCTTAAAAACCATGTGTTCCTGTCCTCAAGGAAGGAAGGAAGGAAGGGAGGGAGGGAGGGAGGGAGGAAGGAAGGAAGGGAAAGAAGGAAGGGAGGGAGGGAGGGAGGGAAGAGAAAGAGGAAGGAAGGAAGGAAGGAAGGAAGGAAGGAAGGAAGGAAGGAAGGAAGGGAGAGAGAGGGAGGGAGGAGAAAGAGGGAAGAAGGAAGGAAGGATGGAAGGAGAAGGAAAGAAGGAAGGTAAGTAGGAAGGAAGGAAAGAAGGAAGGAAAAAAGGAAGGAAGGATGGGAAGGAAGGAAGGAAGGAAGGACGGGAAGGAAGGACTGGAAGGAAGGAAGGGAAAGAAGGGAGGGAGGAAGGGAGGGAGGAGTAAGAGGAAGGAAGGAAGGATGGAAGGAGAAGGAAAGAAGGAAGGAAGGAAGGGAGAGAGAGAGACGGAGGGAGGAGAAAGAGGGAAGAAGGAAGGAAGGATAACAGCATAACACAACAACAACAGAATCACAGAGTTGGGAGGTACCTTAGAGGTCCTATAAACCAACCTCCTGTCCAAGGCAGGAGAACCTATTGCATCCAGGGCAAATGGCCGCCCATTCTTGAAGACCTCAAGTGATGGAGCAACCCCAGCTTCAGGAAGCAAGCTGTTCCATGGGTTAATTGTTCTCTTTTAATCCTATTCTCTAAAACTGGCCGTCACCGTTGCACCCAGGTCAGCGGAGGCCCCTGCAGTAAACCGCAAAGGGTGAATTCTCCAAAGCCCCTGAAGGCAAGAGAAGGAGCCATGGGACGGTAACTAACCAAGGAGAGAAGCAACCTAGAACCGAGGAGGAATTCCCCCACGGTGAGGACAATTAACCAATGGAACAGCTGGCCACCAGAAGTTGTGGGTGCTCCAACACTGGAGGCTTTTAAGAAGAGGCTGGACAGCTACCTGTCTGACATGGTATCGGATCTCCTGCCTGAGCAGGGGGTTGGACTAGAGGACCTCCAAGGTCCCTTCCAACTCTCTTAGTCTGTTAAACTAACAAAGCCAACAATGGTGTGGAGAGGAAAACATGCCATACTTGTAACCAAGGTTCCTGGTGGTTTGTCTCTTCCTGTAGCAGCCTGGTCCACGGGGCCTGATGGCTTTTGGCCACCTGGTTCTGCTTTCTCTTCTGGCTTTTCTAGTCCACCTGTCTCCTTTGCCTCCATCCCAGGTTCTGTTATTTCTTCTGGCCTTCCCTGTCCACGTGTCTCCTTTGCCTCCATCCCAGGTTCTGTTATTTCTTCTGGCCTTCCCTGTCCACGTGTCTCCTCTGCCTCCATCCCAGGTTCTGTTATTTCTTCTGGTTTTTCCTGCACATCCCTCTCTTCTGCCTCCGCTCCCTTCGTAGCGAGGTCCTTCTCTACCGAGGGAGACTTTGGGGCCGGCTCTTCCACGTTGTCCAAGATCTTTTGTACCCGGATGGCCACCTGGGAGGGCGTCGCCAAGACTTCCTCTTCTGGCCTGGGTTCCTCAGCAGCTGTTTCTCCTCCATCCAACATGGGCTCAAGCGGGGTGGCCGGATGGTCTTCCTCATCCACAGGTCTCTCCACTTCTTCGGAGGTGAGTTCGGTGGTCGCTTCAGGAAGGGCCCCCTCTGCGGCCTCCGGCCCTTGGGGCTGCAGCTCAGCCGCTGGCATTTCTGCTTGAGGTTCTTCTTCTGCTTGGCCTTGGGTTGCAAGAACGTCTCCAGGCCCTGCTTCTGGTGGGCTGACCCGCTGCTCCAACCCAGGTCCTTCTGGTTCAAGGACTGCTGCTTCTCCGTTGGTGCCGAGGGCTATTTTCTCATCAGAAAGTATGTCTTTCAGGGCCCTGTTGAGGAAGGCGGCTTCCTCGGATAACGTACGCTCGGGGCTGGATAGCTCCTCTGGCGATTCTTCTTCCTCCTCGTCAGGTTCCAGGTCACCCCAAAACTCCGTCAGGTCTATGTCGTCCAGTTCTACTATTGGCCCTAGAAAAGAGGAAGCACAGGGGACATTGGCTTCGGATCGGCCTTCAGAGACAAAAGTTCTGAGAGTTACATATAGTCTTGGTGAAACCGAGCTCAATAGCAGGAACTAGGAGAGGGATCTTGGAGTCTTAGTGGACAACCAGCTAAATAGGAGCCAGCCGTGGGCAGCAGCAGCCAGAAAAGCCAATGCAATCCTAAGTTGCATTAAAAGAGGGATACAATCGAGATCAAGGGAGGTACTAATACCACTCTATAAAGCCTTAGTAAGGCCACACCTAGAGTACTGCATCCAGTTTTGGTCACCACTCTATAAGAAAGATGTTGAGGCTCTAGAAAAAGTGCAGAGAAGAGCAACCAGGAGGATGAGGGGACTGGAGGCTAAAATATAAGAAGAAAACGGTTGCAGGAACTGGGCCTGGCTAGTCTAGGGAAGAGAAGGACCAGGGGAGACAGGAGAGCAGCCTTCCAATATTTGAGGGTCTACACAGAGAGGAGGAAGGGGGTCAAGCTATTCTCCAAAGCATCTTTGGAGAATAGTTTACATGATGTTTACAAGCGGTAGCGCGCTCCGACCCTCCCTACCCATCCTGCAGTCCTGGTTGTCCGGAATCTCAGGCCCTGAATACCCGGCTGCTGTTGTGCAATGCCAGGTCCGTGGTTAATAAGGCTCCCCTGATCTGGGAGTTGGCTCAGGAGGAGGCCGCGGACCTGGTAGGTGTCACCGAAACCTGGTTGGGCCCAGAGGGAGGTGTCCCTCTGGTTGAGATGTGCCCACCAGGTTTCCTTGCATTTCACCAGCCTAGGGCTCAGGGAAGGGGCGGTGGGGTGGCGGTGCTTATAAAGGAAGTCCTTTGTCCTAGGGAGGCCACTGTCCCTCAGACGGCTGGCTGTGAATCTCTTTTTGTGAAGTGGGGGCAAGGGGTTCAGATGGGTCTTTTGTTGACGTACCTGGCTCCCTGCCACGTCTCATCGGCCCTACCCGGACTCCTAGAGGTAATAGCCGGGCTGGCGGTTGAGACCCCAAGGCTCTTAGTCATGGGGGATTTCAACCTGCCATCGCTCGGTGAAACCTCGGGGTTGGTCCGGGAGTTCTTGGCTTCCATGACGGCCATGGACCTGACCCAGTTAGTTTCTGCCCCCACTCACATGGGAGGTCACATGCTGGACCTGATTTTTGTCTCTGGGCAGTGGTTGAATGACTGTAATTGGGGGGATTTAGTTATTACGCCCTTGTCATGGACAGATCATTCCCTCCTTAGGCTGGATTTCTGTTCCGCTACCCCCCACCGCAGGGAGGCGGAGCCACTTAGATGGTTCCGCCCCAGGCGCCTAATGGATCCGGATCGGTTCCAGAGGGAGCTTGGGCCATTTCCTGAATCTCTGGCTCTCAGCTCGCCTGGAGACCTGGTGGCCACCTGGGAGGGGTCGGCCGCCGGGGCCCTAGAGCGAGTTGTGCCTATGCGACCTCTGACTCGGCACAGATCCCATTTGGCTCCGTGGTATACGGAGGAGCTACGGGAGATGAAGTGCCGAAAAAGACGTCTTGAGGGCATTTGGAGGGCGAGCCGTTCCGAGTCTGACCGAACACAGGTGAGATCTCATATTAAGACTTACCTTGTGGCGATAGGGGCGGCGAAATCTTCGTATTTCTCCGCCCTTATTGCATCAGCAGAAAATCGGCCTGCCGCCCTGTTTAGAGTGACCCGCTCTCTACTTGAACCGAGAGCGCGGGATGACCTCTTGCAGGGTAGAGCGGAGGAGTTTTCCCGATTTCTGCATGATAAAATCGCTCAGATTCGGGAAGGGCTCGACTCCAATTGGATGGTCCCGGGGGAGGTGTCCGGGGCAGGTCTTGAGAGTGTTATCTGGGGGGAGTTCGATCCTGTGACCGCTGAGGGTGTGGACAGGTTGCTGGGGGGTCTGAATGCCACCACCTGTTTATTGGACCCGTGTCCTTCCTGGTTGGTTTCGGCCGCCAGGGAGACGACACGAGGCTGGCTCCAGGGGATTGTCAACGCTTCTTTGAGAGAGGGGTTGCTCCCTACCGCCCTGAAGGCGGCGGTGGTGCGCCCCCTCCTCAAGAAGCCTTCCCTGGACCCAGCTATTTTAAACAACTATCGTCCAGTCTCCAACCTTCCCTTCGTGGCGAAGGTTGTTGAGAGTGTGGTGGCACGTCAGCTCCCCCAGTACCTGGAGGAAGCAACTTACCTCGATCCGTTCCAATCGGGCTTCAGGCCTGGACATAGCACTGAGACGGCATTGGTCGCGTTGGTTGATGATCTCTGGAGGGCTCGTGACAGAGGGTTCTCCTCTGTCCTGGTCCTATTAGATCTCTCGGCGGCTTTTGATACTATCGACCATAGTATCTTATTGCGACGGTTGGAGGGGTTGGGGATTGGTGGAACCGTCCTCCGATGGTTCTCCTCCTTCCTCTCTGACCGTTCGCAATTTGTGTTGGCGGGGGGGGAGAGGTCCACCTCTAGGCCCCTGGTTTGTGGGGTGCCTCAGGGGTCGGTCCTTTCTCCCCTCCTGTTCAACATTTATATGAAGCCGCTGGGCGAGATCATCCGTGGTCTTGGAGTGAGGTGTCATCTGTATGCAGATGACACCCAGCTGTACATCTCCACTCCGGACCACCCCAACGATGCTGTGGGGACTATGTCTAGGTGCCTGGAGGCCGTGCGGGACTGGATGGGCGGGAACAGGCTTCGGCTCAACCCATCCAAGACCGAGTGGCTGTGGTTTCCGGCGCCCCGATATAGCCAGCTGACACCTTCGCTGGCTATTGGGGGGGAGGTTCTGCCCCCCACAGAGAGGGCTCGCAACCTGGGAGTCCTCCTGGATGTACGGCTGTCGCTTGAACATCACATCGCGGCCGTCTCCAGGGGGGCGTTTCATCAGATCCGTCGGATCTACCGGTTGCGGCCCTTCCTGGATCGGGACGCCTTGCGCACGGTCACTCAGGCCCTTGTCACCTCTCGCCTGGACTATTGTAATGCCCTCTACATGGGGCTCCCTGCGGGGAGCATCCGGAGACTCCAGTTGGTGCAAAATGCAGCCGCGAGGGTGATTATGGGGGCGTCGCGTAGCGCCCATGTGATGCCACTCCTGCGCGAGCTGCATTGGTTGCCGGTGGCTCTCCGGGTTCGCTTTAAGGTTCTAGTTTTGACCTTTAGGGCGACCCATGGCATGGGACCAGGTTACCTTCAGGACCGCATTCTACCAACGTTCTCCAACAGGCCGGTGCGTTCCCACAGGGAGGGTCTGCTCCGGGTGCCGTCGGCCGCTATGTGTCGTCTGGCGGCGCCAAGGAGTAGGGCCTTCTCTGTGGGTGCCCCCGCCCTCTGGAATGCTCTGCCACCGGAACTTCGTACCGGCACGGACCTGAGGGCCTTCAGGCGCGTGTTAAAGACCTGGCTCTTTGAGCAGGCCGGCCTAGGCTGAGATGATGATTTTAAATTTGATCTCCATTTTTAATTTTAAATTGGGTTTTAAGGGTGGGGGGGGGGTTTCCTAATTTTAGTATGCAGCCGATTTAAATTTAATTACTTTTTAACTTTTGTATTTGTGGGGTTTTTAGACGAGCTGTTCACCGCCCTGAGTCCCTAGGGAGAAGGGCGGTATATAAATGTAATTAATAAATAAATAAATAAATAAATCTTTGAAGGCCAAACAAGGAACAATGGATGGAAACTGACCAATGAGAGATTCAACCTGGAAATAAGGAGGAATTTTCTGACAGGGAGAACCATCAACCCATGGAACAGAAGTTGCCCTTGGAAGTTGTGGGAGCTTCATCCCTGGAGGCTTCCAAGAAGAGACTGGACTGTCATCTGTCAGAAATAAGTGTAGGGTCTCCTGCTTGGGTGGGAGTGTTGGACTAGATGACCTACAGGGTCCCTTCCAACTCTCTTAATCTGTTAATGGTGTGCCACCTTGGCTTGGTCAAGCCCCATCTTGCTTACATTTTCTCGGGTTGCAATAAATCTCCTTGGCCAGGTCCGAACTGCTCTGGTAGAACTTCTGCAGGAGCGACAAGACCCTCAGTCTGTCCAAGAGTCCTAGCTAGGAGAAGAAGAGAAGAGCCACCGTCAAGAGTAAGTCAACTTTTCATGAGTTTGTTGCACCTCCAGTTGCATCAAACCATGACGGGAGGTCCTAGGAAACCCTTTATCAGCTCACCATCTGACACCAGCTGGAGGGCCCCACCGCTCTGGCTCCATTTATCCCGGGGGGCAGGAACAAGCTGGGGAATCCTGTGGGTCCCTCCCACATGCCCTCCACCACGTCCAGGCCACCTTGAACCCCCAAGCCCTTTGTTGTGGCCTGCCAGTGGCCAGCAGAGCTGGTGGCAGATTCAGATAGTGAGGAGGTTGGGGAGGAACATGGGCCAGTCCTGGGGTCTGGGGAAGGCTCTGACAAGGCAGAGATGGGACCAGGGCTATCTGACAGTTATCTGCTGCCTTTGGAGTTGGACATCAGTGGGGAAGAAGAACAGCTGGAGCCTGTTCCCAGTGTGCGCATGCACAGAGCTGCCAGAAGAAGGGAATAGCTGAGGAACAAGAGGCAGAGATGGAGCCAGGGCCGTCCAACAGTTATCAGCTGCCTTTGGAGTCGGAGATCAGTGGGGAAGAAGAACAGCTGGAGTCTGTTCCCAGTGTGCACATGCACAGAGCTGCCAGAAGAAGGGATAGCTAAGGAACAAGGGTCGACTCGGGAGTAAGGGCACAGGTGGACGGTGAATGGCTCCTCCCATAGGGAATAAAGAGGAGCGAAAGGAGAGTGGTGCTTGCAGGAGACAATTAGTTTGTTTAATTAGTGTGAAGATCTCTTCCTGATTTCTTGCCAAGTAATTGCGGCTACAGCGTGGCGTTCGGAAGATATCGGCCTGGCAGCTCTCCAAGCCTGATAAAGGTCTGTGGTTGTGAAATCTCATGAAAGACTGTTTGCCGGGACATTGCTGGAGAGAAATTCACTGTCAACTAAATAAAAGGGGTTTTTATCAGGGACGAGGAGTCGGCTTCATGATCTCGGGAAGCCTGGGTCAGAGCACCCCCCACCCCCACAAAGCTGTTTGCCCTCTGCTTGGTGGAGCAGCTCCCCCAGGTCAGACCATCCTGGAAGACGTGGGGCAAAACTACGCACAGGAGGAGACATTCTGTGGGAGATGCAAAGCCAGGGGGCAGCACCGGGAAACCCCAGCTGTTCTACCAAGGAGGTGAGTTGCGCACCAGGAGATGTGACAATTGTCCGTGACCGTACAGGGCACAAAATAGAAATGGCCGCATGCAGGAAATTCCCTCCTTTAAGTCTACCTTTTGTTTGCATTATGGAAAGGTGTTGATGAAAAAATGGTGATGGCACAGTGGTTAGAGCAGTGGGGGCTAACCTTTTGGGGCTCCTGTGACAAAAATTGTGCGTGCGCTCGCACTCGCGTGCCAGCACTCGGAAGGCAGTGCAGCCCCCCCCACAACACCCACTACGCATGTGCGCGCAATTCCCACCCACCCACCGCCACCCTCTTACCTGCACTGTACCTCACAGCTGATTTTTGGCCGGTTTGAGGCCTTTTTCGGCCTCCCAAAGGCTTAAGGAAGGCTTCTGCAGGCTTCTGCAGGCCGAAAACTAGGCCCGTTTCATCACTTTCGGTATTTTCGGAAAAAAAAGGAAGTGACGAAATGGGCCTAGTTTTGGGGCCTGCAAAGCCTGCAGAAGCCTTCCTCAAGCCTTTGGGAGGCCAAAAAAGGCCTCAAGCCGGCCGAAAATCATCTGTGAGGCATGCACATACACAGTGAGGTAAGTTTGCCTGCAGCTTGCGTGCCGGCAGAAATGGCTCTGCGTGCCACCTGTGGCACACATGCCATAGGTTCGCCATCACGGGGTTAGAGAGAACCGTATTGCAGGCTAAAACTGCCTGCAATAACTGGGGAGTTATGAGGTTTTCCACCTCTGGCAAGGGTCTTCTTGGAGAATATTGCCTTAGCAGAATCAGAATAGAGCTGTTGTGGTCCACCAGCGGCCTGCGGAGCTGGCCGCAGAATTGGACAGTGGGGAGGAACATGGGCCAGTCTAGGAGTCTGGGGAGGCCTCGGACGAGGGTCCTGCATCCGACACAGAAATGGAGCCAGGGCCATCTGGGAGTTATGCACTGGAGTCTCCAGAATCTGACATTAGTGAGGAAGAGGAGCAGAGGGAGCCTGTTCCCAGTGCGTGCATGCAGAGAGCTGCCAGAAGGCAGGAAAAGTTAAGACAAAAGGGACAACTCGGGAGTAAAGCTTGGAGATGATTGGCCCTTCCATAAGACATAAAGGAGGAGCAAAGGGACAGGAGCCTCTGCAGGAGGCAACTTTGTTCGGACTGGACTATTTGGAACCTGAAGCTCCGTGTTGAATTTGTGTTCGTTTGGCCTTGTATAACTCATTGGAAATTTAGTCGTTGGCAGCATTTCAAGGGAGATAAAGGTGGGTGCTGATCAGCCTTATCCCGAAGGACTGTGGCAGACTTCCGTGGGACTATTTACACACTGTTTTGGGACTCACTACGGGCTGGGAATGCCTATAATTCACAGCCGTTGAAATAAAGAAAAAAGAGTTTTGGAACAGACGCGTGTCTGTTAGTGCCTCAATAAGCCTTGGTCAGAATGAGCTGGAAGGCATCTTGGTCTTCTAATCCAGCCCTCGGCTCATGCAGGAGGTGCTGGTCACAAAGGAGAAGTCAGACTCGTTGGCCCTACCTGCCCGTATTCACAATCGAAGAACAGCTGGACAAACATCTGCCTCCAGATGTCATGCCGGATAGCGTTGCGGGCATCGTGAGAACATTGGAGCAGGTGCTTCAGCAGTTCCTGGAACAGGTCGCTGGTAAAATTGTTGATGTAAGAAAGGAGATACTGGGGAAAGAGGAAGGAAGGGGAAATATATATTTATAATATTTATTACATTTTGTTCCTCTGTTAATTCACTTTTCCTTGGCTTTTCCATTTCTACTGCTAGATTCATATTCTCTCAAGGGATTCAGGGCACCACGTGCAGGAAGTCCTCGACTTACGACTGCAATGGGGATCTGAATTTTCTGCCACTATATGAGGCAGCTGTTAAGTGAGTCTCCTTCCCTACTGTACAACCTTTTTTGTCAGGATTTGCCAAGAGAGGAGAGGAGAGGAGAAAGGAGGAATAGAGGAGGAAGGAAGGTGGGAGGGAGGGAGGGAGGGAGGGAGGGAGGGAAGAAGGAAAGTTTGGAAGAAGGGGGAAGGGAAGGAGGAAGAAAGGAAAAGGAAGGAAAGAAGGAAGCAAGGGGAAGGGGGAGGGAGGGGGAGGGGGGGGGGGAGAAAAGGAAGGGAGAGAGGGAGGAAGGGAAGAATGAAGTTTGGATAAGAAGGGAAGGGGAGGGGGAAAAGGAAAGGAAAGAAGGAAGAAGAACCATGGGAACCGGGGTAGGGAGGATAAGGAGACGGAGAGGATGGAGGGAGGAAGAAAGGAAAGAGAAAGTTTGAAAGAAGGGAGGAGGGGAGGAGGAAAGGAGGAAAGACCTAAGAAAGTTGGAGGTAGGGAAGAAAGGACGGAAGAGGATTGAGGCGGAGGAGAAGCAAGACGTTCGGAGGGGTCGGGCGGGACTGGCAGGATAGGAGGAAGAAAACAAGGAACGGCAGTAGGTGGGGAGGAGGAGGAAGGAGTCAGGAGGGAGTACGGTATGCAAAGGAATGAAAGCAATTTGGAAGAGGGGGAGTGGGAGGGAAGGACGAGGGGAAAGAAAAGGAAGGAAAGAAGGGGAAACAGGGAGGGTAGGAGGAAAAGGAAGGAAGAAAGGAAGGAGGGATGGAGGAGAAGGAAGGAAGGAAAGTTGGAAGAAGGGCGGGAGGGAATGAGAAAGGGGATGAAAGGAAAAGGAAATGAAGGGAAAGAGGAAGCAAGGGGTGAAGTGGAGAAGGAAAAGGTAAGGAAAGGAGGGATGAAAGAGAAGGGAAAGAAGGCAAAGGAAGGATAAGGAAAGTGAATTAGGGAGGGAAGGGAGTAAGAAAGGAAGGAAGGAATTCCATTGAGGGAGGGAGGAAATAAGGAAAAGGGAGGAAGCCAGGAATGAAATTTTTTGAGGGAGAAAGGATGGAGAAAAGGAGGAAAGAAGATTTGGATAATAGAGTATGTATAAAGAGGAAGTAAGAAGGGAGAGGGAAGAAGGAAAGGAAGGACAAAGTAAAGGAAGGAGGGAGGGAGGGAGGGAAGAAGTCTTGAAGAACTGAAAGTAAGCCTCCTGGATGAGAAGCGAAAGGTTTTCAAGGACAAAACCAGAAAGCCAGTTGCCTTTTTGGCAAGAGAGACTCATCTCACTGCTATCGCACGGCAGCGGGTGTCAAAAAAGTCAAGATGATGGCCGGAAAGCCAAAAGACGAGGGTGGTTGGGTCAGGATTTTGAGGCTGCACTTGTGGCTGATATCTTGACTTCAAAATCACCCCATAGAATGATGCTGCAAGGGACTGTAGCCAAGAGATTTTGAGGCATTGCCCTGATTCTTTTGCAGAGGGGAAGGTCCCAAGCCCACCATCCTTCCGGGTTGGGGAGGGGGAGGAACTTACTCCTCCTCCTCCTCCTCTTCCTCTTCCTCACCTGTGTGAATTCCTCTTGGTTCACCTTCACGTCCAGCGTGGCCACGTCTTCCAGCGGCCTGGAGTAGCTGTCTGCGCAGAGGAGAAAAGACTTGGGTTTCCCAGGAGGTGGACACTTCCTTGGCAGGGAGGGCGGTTTTAGGACCCCTAATGGGGAGAGGGGTGAGTGGGGACCCCACAAGGCCCGTGTCAACTCATAGTATTTCTCTGGTCTTTTAGAGTTTCCAGCAGAAAGGGAGTGTGGAAGCAATGCATACCTTAAATGTTTTCATAATAATTACTAGGACAGCGAGCTGGTTGGCAGCAAGATTATTACTGTATATCATAATTGGTGCTCAGGCTAGGGATGTGTTCCATTGGAGAATATACCTCCAGGGTGGGGTGTGAACACCAGGATCAAAGGTAAATTAAGGATGATGGGTCTTAAGATTATCGGTTCACCCCAGGTAATGCCGAACGGTTACTCCTAATAAATCATTTTTTTTTATTCTGAGAGATGCGCTAGAGTCTCAGTTTGAAATCAGGGTGGATTGTTGGAGCCCTGACAATGCTTTAGGCCACAGGTAACCCCAAGGGCTATTTGACTGTTTGTCGTCTAATTGGGGGTTCTTGCTTTGGAGGAATTGGTTTGCTGCTTGTGGATTTTACTCTATTCCAGGGGCTTCAAAACTGCAGTTTTAAGATTTTTGGACTTCACTCCCAGAATTCCTGAGCTAACATGGACTGGGAGGTAGGGATTCTGCGGAGTTGAAGTCCCACAAGTCTTGAATGCTAGTTAATGTTGAAGACTCTGCTCTGTGTTTAGATGGATAACAACTGACAGATGATAGATAGATAGATAATAGATGATTAATCGATAGATAGATAGCTAGATAGGATAGATTAGATAGATAAGATAGATAATAGATACCATATCGACACACAGAGATGATCGATAATAGACATGATTAGATAGACAGAAGATAGATAGTTGATGATAGCTGCATACACAGAATGAAGATAGATAGATAATAATAGGATAGATAGATAGATATATAAGTAGATGCACAAAGAATGATAGACAGAATAAATAGCTTATACATATAGATGGATAGATATAATAGATATTTAGTGGATGCATATAATAATAGATATGGTATCATGATCGCTAGACACACAGAGATGATGATAGATAGATAGATATATCGATAATAGATAGATATATAGATTAGATAGATAGATAGATAGCAATAAAGGTGCTTTGTGCTCAGAACGCGAAATGTGGGGGCTCTGAACTTGCTGTTTCTTTGCAGACATTTCATGACCCAACTATGCACATCTCATGCTAGCAGGGATGGGGTTTGTGGAAGGAGTAGGGAATAGGACTATTGGGTCCCCTTGGTGCTCTCTATTTTGTTTACTCTTGCAGATCTTTCATGACCAACTAGCAACATTATCAATGCTACGGGGGAAGGCGGGGTCCGAAGTGGACGAGAAGGGGCGAGAAGGAAGAGATGATGAATAGGCCCGTGGGGGGTCCCGCATGCTCTCTGGGCTTGGTTGTTCCTTAATGATGTTTCAAGAGGACCCACCTAGTAACATCATCAGTGCTATACGGGAGTGTTGGGTGCTCTCAAGTTATTGGTATGCCTTTCCCGGGCAGTGTATGTCGAATGTTCTTGGTGGTTTCTTGATTCAACTGGATTTACCGTTTGATTGATTGTCTAATTGGTAGTCCTTGAATTGGTGTGCGGATTGTTCCTGCGCGATTTTATTTTTTTTTTCCCGAAGCCATCACTCTTGCTAAAGCAAATAATTTCCCTCAATCACTGTTCAAACTCTTGACAAAGTGTACACTGCAACTACTGTTGCTTCTCCTCACTCCTTATCACCCCTCCCCGTCCACTTGTGACTGTAACTTGGTTGCTTGGATCCGCTGTTCTCTAGTATTATTGATGTTGATTGTGCCCTAGGATTATCAGTAAGTGTTTGTATTTATGGATTCTTGATCTTAACGAATGTTTCCTTCTTGTGTATACTGAGAGCATTTGCCACCAAGACAAATTCCTTGGTGTGCCAACCAACTTGTCCAATAAAATATTCCTATTCTATTTCTATTCCTATCCCATCCCACCATTCTATGTAATTCTATTCCTATATCCTTCTATTCTATTCCTGTTGTACCTCTGAACTATCATTAGTTTTGCCCCTGATTCATTCTTGACTCTTGACGAGGTATCCTACTTCTCTTGTTCTGTCACTGAGAGCATTTGCACCAAGACAAAGTCCTTGGGTTCCATCACACTTGGCCCATAAGTATTCTATTCTATTCTATTTTCATTCTATTCTATCTATCCTATCTACTAAGCTCGATACCCTGGTCAACATATGAAACTATGTGTGGGGTCTTGTTTCTTGGGGAGGACATAATGACAATAATTCTGCCTCTGCACCCTCATCCATCGGTATTCTTGGGCTAGTGCCTGTCGTAGTGAGAGAGTTGTGGGCTGTTTGGAAACTGAAACAGTGTTTGCTGTGTGCGCAGGAGACATCAAGGAGCCTTGTCGTGTTATTAGCTCATTGTCCGGTACTAAACTGGTTTTGCTTCTGTGAAAGTGACAGTGAACTGAACTCTGCTTGTGTTTTTGCATTTGGACGTGGTTTTCTTTCAGTTGGGAGGGAAGAGAACTCCTTATCATCAGGCGTGTTAATAATACTCATAATAATATTAGGAAATCTCTAAATGCTCTGTGGTCAATTTCAAAGTCCTTTCTTAAGTGAGCCCCTAGAAGCCAGAGACTATAGTTCCAAATTCAAGTTTGTAGGCTTTACGGTTCTGGAGATTTTGGTGATGACGCGTGAGGGGATCGGTTTTTATTAGATGATACCTTGTGTTTATGTAGGTTGTTTGGTCTTCCTGACTCTTTGGGAGTCAGAATCGAGAATCCCCGCATGGGATCAAACATGAGTAGATCTCCATTTTGGCCTGTTTTCCTCCTGAGGGGCAGATTCCCAAAATGGCAAAACAAGACACAAGAATAGGGGCCCAACACAGCATGGAGAAGATGATTTACTAGGGCTGGAAGGACCTCAGAGTCTTCTACTCCACTCTCTGGCTAGAGCAGGGGAACTTATACCATGTGCCAGTTCATAGTTTCCGGTCCTATTTTGAAACCTCCATGATGGAGCAATCCAGATTTGAGACTTCTGGAACAAGGGGTGGTAAACCAGGGGTGGGATTCTACTTGGTTGCACCTATTTGCTAGAACCGTTGTTAACAGTCTAAACTTTTGGGAACCAGTTGTTAGAAGACATTCCTGCCTAATCCTGTCCGGAAGGCACTAAGGAACCATTCTTGGTGTTTGCCTTACGAACGCCTCTCCGTTAACCCCTATGACTGTTGGCAGACTTGACTTCCGTGTCGGAACTTCTCTGGAGTTATTTTTTCCCTCGTTTGCTGGTACTTGCTGTGTGGAGGGGACCATTCAAAGTTACATGTCACTGAAAAAAGTGACCTATGACCTTTTTCACACTTATGACTGTTTGCAGCCTCCCCCTTCCGAGAGGCCCAGGCGAGGAGATGGCGTCCTCCATTTGAGGATTTGAGTGGCCCACGCCCGCCAATCCATGACCACCACGCAGTCCACCCAGTCACATGAACACCAGCCCCGCCTACCACCTAATCCCGCCACACCCACGGAACCGGTTGTTAAACTTTGAATCCCACCCTGGATAGAACCGGTTTTATGATTCTGCCATTTCCGAGAACTGTAAAAATCGTGCCCGCTGGATGGCCCCTCCCCTCCCCTCCCCTTCCGCCCAGGTCAGTCCTATCGTGCATTTCGCAACATCGCTGACCTGCGTTCTCTCCCTGCCCGTCCCTCTTAGGTAATTGTCTCTTCTGTATCCACCTGTTCCGATCTCTGTTCCGATCCGCTCTGCCCAGGAGCCCCCTCGTTTGTCACTGCTCACCCGAGGAGGCTCCCCTGAGGCCCAGGAGGGTAAAACTGGTGCACGGGGGTGGGGTGCAGTTCTTCCCTCCCCTTTTTCCTGCTCCTTTTTTGGCCTTCTTGGCCGTCCGCAGGGAACCTCCTGGAGGCAAAACTATTCCCACCCAGAATCCTTCCCTGAGCCCCAGGGGCCAAAAACTGGGGGTGGGGGGGTGGAAGCATGCTGAAAAGCCATACCCCCCAGTCATATGGCCAGGCCCATATAGCCCGAGCCCA